>JBBPSL010000026.1:13352-52084 GCA_038093555.1 Butyriboletus appendiculatus
GTGAACTAAACAAATCAGACCGCCAAGTTGGCTTTCGAAATGACGAAGACTTGAATGCGGTGTGCATGTGAGGCATTACGCAGGGATAACGATAGTTGCAGTGTCTACGTCGAGCGAACATGTCTATTCTCGGTGAACAGTCATGTTGTCCCATGCAGCCCTCTCCTCGTCCTCCTTGATGACAGACTCTATATGTGGCTTGAGGTAGCGGACGTCCTGTCAGACGAAGCATCAGAAGCAATACCAGAGTGGATACCGCTGCGCATACATCCTTGGCCGAGACCCACTTCTCCTTTGGCAAATCCTTGTGAACAGTGCTCGCGTGCAGCGACATCTTCATGCGGTATACACGGTCGTACGCTTCGCGGGGCGTCAGACGTCCCAGAGCCTATAAAAAGCCAACGTTTTCGCGATCAAGCAAGGGTACCGACGCGAGCGCGACGCACCCTCTGCACTTCAGGTAGTTCCTCCATTTCTGCTCGTCCCGCGTCAGAGGCGCACGAAGAAAACGAAAACGAAAACCACGCACGGATGTCGTCATACTTGAGACCCATCTGGCGGTAACCCATCAAGTCGGTATACCAATGAGCGACGGGGGTGACGAGCCTCTTGAGCGAGCGGGACGAGCGCACGTAAGGTGCGAGGGATGGCCCGAGCGCGTTCATCGTATGTCTCAGAGTTTGTTTGCTCTCGAAAAAGTCACCTAGCGGGACCACTCGGAAACAAAGTTTGTCCTTGTTTGTGTTGCGGATAAATATATAATTTACTGATAAGATCAAAATCAAAAAACAACATATACGCTCTCTCCAAGATACCATCGCGATCGCAGTCATGCCAGCAGTCAACGTCCACGAACGCACCTACATCATGGTCAAGGTGTCTTACGCTCCTCTTTTCATCCAACGGATTCTTATTGTTGAACAGCCCGACGGCGTCGACCGCGGTCTCGTCGGCGAGATCCTGACCCGATTCGAGAAACGCGGTTTCAAGCTCATCGCCGCCAAGCTCGCCCTCCCCACCCAAGATCACCTCGAAAAACGTATACCGGTCCCCTTTTTGCCTCTCCATCGTTCTCTCACATCACCATACAGACTACGCCGATCTCAAGGAAAAGCCCTTTTTTCCCGGCTTGATCAAGTACATGCAGTCCGGCCCCGTGTTCTGCATGGTCTTTGAGGGCCTCGACGCCGTCAAGACGGGCCGTGCTATGCTTGGTGCTACGAACCCCCTCGCTTCTCAGCCCGGTGTGTTCCTCGTCTTTTTCCGTGTATATGATGGTGTCCGCTGAATGGTGTTTTCTTTTAGGAACGATCCGTGGCGATTACGCCCTAGCTGTCGGTCGCAACATTTGCCATGGCTCCGATTCCGTCGAGAGCGCCGAGAAGGAGATTGCACTGTATGTGGTTTTTATCATCGCTGTTGGTGCAAGCCACTCATCTTACTCCCTAGGTGGTTCCCTGGAGGAACCTTCCAGTACAAGCTCACCCAGGCACCTATGATTTACGAGTAGACGGATCAATCTGCCATGCGGAATACTTTGAGACGTCCTGTATGAGAGACATGGAATTGCATTGCTGTTCAACAATAACTCGTGACATCACAACAATAAAGTAAAATCATGTTGGTGGTAAGGAGAGAATACAACGCTTCATAACGCGGAAGGATGGTATGCAATGAAGGTAATGGTATGATGTAACGAAGACGTCGGAGCCCCGTCGTGGTCCGCAATACTGGCCACAATGCCATCTCTCGGCGTGCCATGGGTAAGAGTTTAGCTATCCAAGCAGAAACGACCTTCCACCACGACGCGGCATCTCTGTGCGTTCCCCAAGATCACGGAGGAATCAAAGATCGAATAACGAGAGTAAATCCAAATGACCGCGTCCGTTCTTGTTTACGTCCCACAGGCGAGGATGGCAGCCAAGTCCTTCTCGCCTGCTGCGGGTAGCTGCCGTGAGCGAGCCTTGAGCCGTACTGCGGGCGAGAACATGAGGTCAAACGTAAGAAAAAAACGAGGAAAACGACCCACGATTGCGGTCAAGACTCAGAAGCACGACCTTGACGGCACTGCTCGTATCTCGTGAGGCTGCGGCATCTTTGAGAAGCGCAGATCGATCGATCCAATGCTCCTCTTGCCAGATGGCAGCCTTGAGGATGAGATCGTCCATGCATCGATCCCAGGATTCTTCACCAAAAAACTCGACTTGCTCGGTTCGGACGCTGAGGGATGTGAGATAGTTGCCCTTGGACGTCAGGATCTTGAGCGACGTTGCATGCGATCGGATGCGAGAGGTGATATATGCGACGGTCTCCTGTGCGGCCTCGCCAAGCTGGGATGTGTTGGAGGAAAGTCCATCAAGCTCCATGATGACAGGAACAGGGATGACGACGGTCCATCGGAGCGACTCAATGATGGAGGCAACGATAGACAACGATGACAACAGAATATTCGTGTCGAGCACGAGAACGCTGTAACCGGGAACGACGTTCAACGTCGGAGCAGACGTGATAGGCCGGCGTGGATGACGCTTCGAGCGCTGTGTCGAAGAGGGTGGGGGTAGTCGTTGAGCAGACGCAAGCAAAGACCGCAGATATCGTCGCCGTGCCTGCAGGCATGTGAGTCAATGCCGAAAACGGGTTAGAGAATTGTTACCTTGAGTGCTTTCACCTCTTCCGAATGCTCGTCGTCGTCTTCACCATCTTCTGAAGATTCATCCACCTCTGGATCGTCGACGTCCATGTCCATCGCGTCGTCGGTCCACCTCCGACCTCTACGTCGAATTTCCTCTTGTTCGCGTTCTTGACGATCCTCGTCTCTCCATCTGCGTACTTTTGCCTCCAACACGCCATCCACTTTCCACTCACGCGTCCCTTCCACCCACGTGAAACCGTTGACGAGTCCAGCCAAGTTGACTGCACTGCGCGCAACCCGTGTCCACCGCTGCACAGTCTCGTTCTTCGATTCACTGCCGTGTTCGTCCTCATCCCCGTCTTCGATGATGCCGTCAGTCAACTGACCCCCTTCTTCGATATCCAACACTTGGATCTCCGCGCGACGATCTTCTCCACTCTTCCAGTACCCACGCTCGAACACCTTGCGACCGACCCATTCCATCCCGCGCATACACCAGTCCTCTGGGAGGGGCGGAGCACAACCACTTGTGAGCATGGCCCAGCGTTCTGTACCGCTGGGAGCGGGAACATGTAGTCCCTGGGAGCTATGTATATTCTTCGGGAGCGACGTGAAGAACGCGGCCAAATCTTCCCACGGAATGAACCGTTCCAGGACCGCGAGGGTTTCCGGGTGTTTGCTGACAGTGGCAAGGAACGTGAGGAAGACGGTGAGGTAGGGATTTAGAGTGGGCTTTGCAAAAGGCGATGCTTTGCGGATCGGATTGCGCAGCACGAAGGAAAGCATTGAAAATGCGAGCTGCATCGCATATTTGAATGCCTGGGAGAGTTCGACGGACAGCGGGCTGTCTGGCAGTATCGGGGAGGTCTGTGCTTGCAAAGGTTCGGACTTCAATCCGTCGTCGTCCACATCCATTCGTTTCTCCTCCGAGTCTTCCTCGGGTTGAGAAAACGCATTTCGCTTTGCAAAGAAACGGAAGGGAGCTGCCGACGCAGCATCGCGGGCACCCGCACCACCCATCTTGCGGAGGACACCACCGGGTCGACCGTATTCCATTATGGCACCAATATTGGTCACCGCCATCATGATCCACTCGCGTTCTTGAGCGCCCTCGATCTCAAGGCGTTCGAGGAAACGGGAAACGGTGGGAGCAAAGTCGTCGAGTTCGATGTTAGTAAAGAGCATCCCATGGAGGAGAACGAATAATTCCGGAGCTGTTGCGTCTGGTTGAGAGCGGCGGGACTGTGCTGTTGATGACCACACGGGAAGGATAGACTCCCGTGACATGGAGAACGGGTGTATAGTGGTCATACTAACGATCGGATGTGGTCAGCGTCAGTTGGGCAGATCGAAACGCGCACAAACCTCTTCACGAAATGGTAAACTGCGCGTATCTCCTCGCTTTCGACTTCGCGACTGAGGAGGCCGAGATGGTGGTGAAGCTTGCCTGCGCCGGGGGTGTCTGCGATGCCTTGAGCGTACCACTCGGTTGCGATGCCCCGCCAGCGCTCCTTTTCAGGCTCGACTTCCATCATGCGGGCGGCGACGATACCGACGCTCGGAGTGGGGGAGTCGTCGATCCGTGCTGCGGGCCGATAGGAAGAGGACCTGACGCTGATCCGTGATCTGCTCTTGTGAGAGTCACTGGGATCGCTGGCGGAGTCGGCATTCGCGCGAGAGACGGCGTCCGCTGTGAGGGCGGCACCGGCAAGCTGGTTGCTGGTGACCATGGCGGCAATGGCCATGCGGTAGCGGGCGAGGTCGCCGAGTGCTTCGAGCCAACCTGGACGGAAGGACTTGAGACCGGGTTCCTCGAGGAGCCCTGTGTAGAAGGTGTAAGCAAAATAGATGAAATCTTGAAGATGTTCTAGTGCGAGAGGGGAGGAGAAGGAGGCACGACGAAGGGCCTCGAGGAGTTTATGGAAGGCGTGTGTCCAGAGTCTGATGATGATATTATACTTTGTGGGGATGACGCGCAGGGAGGCGGGGACGGAAGGAGCGAGCGAGATCTCCATGAGATTGTGCATCATGTCGGCTAGTCTGGAGGGGGAGGCGATGAGAGTGAGGTGTGGGATGGCATGGGAGGTCTTACCGTTTGTGGTCGGATATGAGCTTCAGCCACTTTTGCTGCTCGAGTTCCTCGTCGGACACCTCGCGAGCACGGGCGTGCAAGAGAACGCGAGCGTCTTCTGGGTTGTCGTCGGTATCTTCTGCGATGATTTTTGACTCCAGTGCGGAGATGCTGCGGTAGAGCTTCTTGAGTTGGACTGCGAACGCGTTGTTTCCAGGCTCCTCGCGAGGTTTGCTGTCGAAGAGTGCGGAGGATGCGGAGGAATTGTCGGTTGTGCCCGAGGAGAGGGTGAAGGAGGAGGAGGCGATGGAATGCGTGTACGAGGAGGTGGACGAGGCAGAGACATGATCGGCGGGGGGCTTCTGTACGGGGGTGGACTTTTGAGTGGTGGAGGGTCTAGCGAGGACGGAGAAGCGGACGGGGTCGTCCTTGCGGTGGTCGAAGAGACGTTGGTGTGTGGGGGGGTCGCGGTGGTGGGAGGGAGTGGGGTTGCGGGAGAGGTAGGAGCTGCTGGTCGCATCGGAGGCGGGCTCTGGGTCGTGGGTGCGGCGCAGCGGTATTGGGTCGGTGTCGGGGTTGTAGAGCTTGTTGTTGTGCTGCTGCTTTGGCTGCTGTGGACGGTGTGGAGGGGATATCTTGAGACGACGGGAAAAGTCGTCTGGATCTGGGGGGGGCGAGTGGGGCTTGCGCGGAGAGGCAAGTGGGGGGGGACGGTCTGTGCGTCTGGTGTGGGGGTGAGGCATGGGTGACGAGGAATTGGTGAGAGACGTACTTTGCGTTTTTGCGCTGCAAGGCGATCATGCGCTCTGCAAAGTCTGTTGGCTGAGCGGGATCGCGACGCTTGTGGTGTTTTGCGTTGTCCATCATGGTCAAGTTCAAGGTCGACCTCGCCAGCTCGTTTTCCTCCATCCGCAGTCACTTTGCTGCGCCGATCGAGATCATTCCATTTATAGTATCAGGTCACAGTCACTCTTTACTTTGTAACAATACACGTGACTACCACGCATGATGCCCACCACTCACCAAAATACTGCGCACATTACTTATCAGCGTCCATTCACTGAAAAAAAAAAAAAAAAAAAAAGAAATACTCACTCGCTTCCCGTACAGTAACTCGACGCATCCGACGCGAGCCATGCCACAACCCCCCGCATCTCGTCGGGACGGCCAAGACGGCCAAGTGGGTTCATGCTCGACCACTTGCCGTACAGCTGCGGCTGCTTGTCCAGGTACGCCGCAGTCATCCTGGGTCGATCCGGTCTCAATAATTGCACAGCCACTTTGTAGCCACTCACTGGGTGTAGATGTGTCCAGGCGAGAGCGTGTTCACCCGGATGTTCTGTGCTCCAAGTTCGCATGCCATGCTCCGTCCCATCTGCAGCACCGCCGACTTGGACGTGTTGTATGACACCCATGCGTGGTCCTGCCCCCGGCTCAGTCTCGCTCGAACCCATCACCTTGTCTGCTCACCCTGTTTGTGATGCTCCCAGACATGGACGCAATCAGGACAATGCTCCCCCCGCGTCCAAATCGTGCCATCTGTCGTCCAGCTGCCTGCGCCGTGAACAGCACACCCGTCGTGTTCACATCCAGCACCTGCACCACCAACAGTCAGTGCTCCTCTGCCCAATCCGAGCATGCACACGTACGTCTTTGAACTCCTGCGCAGGGTACTCCAGGCATTCCATGTGCGACTTCAAGATCCCCGCCGCTGCAACGCAAAAGTCAAATCGTTGCTCCTTGTCCCCGATCTCTTCCGCCTTCTTCCACAGCAGCTCCTGATTCCTCACGTCCGCACTAAAGTACTCCAACCTCGATCCGTTTCCCAGCTTACCCACATACTCCCGAGACGCTTTGAACTCCTCCGACGGCTCCTCTGCCAGATCGAAGCAGTAAACCACCCGCGCACCCGCCTCAGCGAGTGCGATCGCCATCTCCAGTCCAAGTCCCCTATTACCCCCTGACACGAGCCCAACGCGGTCCGTGAGCGCGAACTCGTCAAAGATCTTGGGGCGAGGGACGACAGACGGGTCCTCTTTCGCCTTCAGGGCAGCCTCGATACCCAACGGCGCGAGAGGCGAAACAGACTGTGCTTTTCTACACATCCGCATTCTGAGATCGGCATTCTACCAAGGATGATAGCACTTACGTGGATGTCATTGCGAGTGGATAGAGGGCAAGGAGATACTAATATCGCTCATCAAATTGATTCGCTACTTAACCCCTGCCCCTCCCCAGCTGACCCAGATTTCCCACAATGTTCAGCCACGGCGGAGATCACGAGGATAACCTCTATAGGATCGATAGAGGGGTGGCAATTGACACTGAGTCATCGCCACCGTAGTACCGACTCACTCATTCCTTGGACGACTCGACGCACTTTCCTTGGGGACTCCGCGCGCTCAACGACCGCAACCAGTACTCTGCACCATAACACGTTAGTTCCCTACGTCTGCCATCTGGGTGGTCCTATCCGATTCATCAAGCTCAAGTTTGATGACGGATTCAAGCCTCTGTCGCAGAAGATGAGCAAAGCAAGTTTCAGGTCGTGCCTAGTATGAATACTAAACGTATACTCTTGAACCTGTGTATATATGAGTCAGATAGGGGTGTTAGACAGGATGACCCGCCCGGAGATCGACTGAGACCTGGAAAACTTCTACTAATGCCGGTGAGACAGTGTACACTCTACCTGTGTCATCGAACCTAAGCATTGCAACCACTGTGGAACACGCCTGTAGGAATGAGTGATACCATGCGAACTTGCTCATAAGTACTGACTGAACCTTGCGCTTTCACCAGCACCAAGGCCTACTACAGTATACTATTGGCTACCAGATCATACCTAGCCAGTCACAAAATGTCACGCAAAATAACGTTGCGTCACAGCCATGTCGCGCTCTTCAAAATTACGCTGCTTATCGGGCTTTGAACGGGTTTGCCGATTCACACTCCGATGCGGCAACTCTCGGCAACATGGTCACCACCGTGACTTTGCCTCTGGTCACGTCGGTTTTCTAACTCGATGAAAAGTCCGGATTGACACCATTGAAGTTCGGAGAGCCTTTATATACACAGTACAATTGTTCTCACCATGAAATTTGTGTTGTGTGGAAGAGAGAAGACGAGTTTCAAAAAGTGGCCAAGTACTATGTGGGTGGCTAACTATCTGGTAGCCAATAGTATGACTGCCTCGGTGGTGTCTCGAAACAGCATCGGTTCTCTCAAACGAACTTGGAGAGCCTGCAAGAGTACAGCTCTGTTGTGGATCGTCCATTATTCCGAGCTCTTTACTGTCCGTTGACTTTCCCGACCGGACGATCGACGCGTTTCTATAATTAATCTACTACTAGGTGTGGCACCAAAAGCATGCGATTATGCGCGCCCTATAAAAACCTCGTCAAGCAAACTGATTGCTTGATCCGGGGCCCGATACTGTCCGGGTCAAAACGTCCAGGCGCCCGCAAACGCATGTTTGCTATGATTAGATGAAACATGCGACTGGCTGGCGGGAAGACTCGGGAGGTGAGTCCCATTCTTTTTCTGTCACGTACTTGCACCCCTACAGATATCGTTGTTTCATCCAGTCTAGCCAGCCTCATTGGTTCTCCTTGGTGCTTCTGTTGCTCATCCTAGAATATACCATAATGTGCACGAACGTCAACTTCAACGAGTGCAATCGCCGGTCTGCCGCAGATAAGGAGGTCGCCAGGTGCGATGGAGTCGGACACGCGAACCTGACGATTCTCACACACCTATTCTTATGGGGCCCACTTGATGGGAGGTAACAAACCCTCGAGTTATTGAAGGCCCGAAAAGCGACTCAGCTGTGCTGCAGGTCCTGTGTAACGAATCAGCCCCTCTTAGCAAACATCCTGAACAACTGCACGCAGACCAAAGGATTCCCAGGTCAAATTGTCACATGCTGATCGTGCCTTAATGTGTTCGGTGAGGAGTTACGACGGCGCGCACCGTCGAAGCGACGTCTCGGCGAACATTGATCTCCGAACTGCAACAGCTTTTATATCCCATTTCGCCGCGATGCTAAAGATCTTTAGTGCTAGACCTTGTACCTTCTACGACAGTTGTCCCTTCCAGGCGACTTGCGGTTCTGTTGACACAATCAAGGTATTGTCAAAGAGAGTATTCCCTAAATCTCAATACGCCAATGAATGCTGCTGGATCCTTCTCGTTGTTCTCTGATCACCATTGTGATAGAGAGGATTTCGCTTTCGTGACAACCACTGTTTTCGATGTACACACGGACGAGGTGTGGAACGTGGCCTGGAGTCATGATGGCTTACGCCTGGCTAGCGCAAGCAAAGACAAGATTGCCATAATCTGGCGGATCGGGGCAAGTGTTTCGCCGTTCAAGGAAGATCAATGCTGACACCGCGTACATAGTCGGACGCTGAACCTTCCTCTCGTGAGTGTGTGGTGGAGTTTACTCTCAGGGAGCACCCCTTCCCTGTTGGTGCATTGGCGTGGTCGCTTGACGACTCAGTCCTGGCTACCGCTACGGACCATTTAATACTACTTTGGGATAGCAAGGTAATGATCATTCCTCTGATCGTGTAAGGAGTAACGGTACCAGCTCGTGCCAGACTGGAAAGTGCATACGCACTCTTGGCTCTCATTCAGAGACCGTGTCGGCGCTCGTGTGGTTACCAGATGGTTCAGGCTTCATGTCGGCAGGTTTGGACCGCAAAATATTTTCTTGGGTATGTGCAGTCCCCCGGAGCATGCCCCTGAGTCTGTCTCACCTCTCTTCCAGGATATGGCTGGGAAGCTTCGGGACGATTGGTTCGATGTGCCCATTCGTGTTACCGATATGGCCGTCACTCCAGACATGACGCGGCTTGTCACTGTCGGGATGGACTATATGGCAATACCGCCCCCAACGGCGGATTCCAGTCGAAATGTCGGTGGAGAATCAACACCATCTCCCACAAGCGTTACAATGGATGGGGATCGACCGTCGGAGAATCGGATGATTGTATATGACCTAAAGAGCAAGGCCATCGATTTGTGAGCATCGCGCCTTTCTTGGGTTCAGCTGATCGAGAAGGGGCTGCTAGGTCGCTTCCTACGGATGGTGAACTCACGAGCGTGAATATCTCCGAGGATTCCCAATTCGCACTATTGAACCATGCACCAAATGTAAGAAACAATTAAATTTGGATTCTTTATAAATTACTGATCAGGTCTATGATAGGAGGTACATCTGTGGGACTTGAACCAGGGTCGACTCGCGCGCAAGTTTACCGGGCAGCGCCAGGGCCGCCATGTCATCCGGAGCTGCTTTGGGGGTGCCGACGGTAACTTTGTGATCAGTGGAAGCGAAGGTCGGTGTTGGTGCTGTTGTCCCCGCTCGTTTCCTCATCTAGCTGTCCTAGACTGTAATATTTATGTCTGGCACCGGGATACCGGTGTACGTCTTGAGATCCTCCCAGGCCACGGAGCGGGAAGTGTCAATTCAGTCGCATGGAATCCACGGAACAAACGGATATTTGCATCTTGTTCGGATGACTCTACGATTCGGATATGGGAACTGTTGCCCCAGTCCGCTGCTGGCGGACTGTCGTCCTCCGATGATGTGGGCAGAAATAGAGAGGGGAAGGGGAAAGTTCAGTCATAGCAACGTCCGTGTGGTGGGATATCAGCAATATATATTTTGATCTGGCTTAGTTTCGCACATTTCGTTCATCATCTTTTCTCCAACATGTTACGCATAGTATAAATAATTGCAGTGTCATTCCTAACAGGAATAGCATGATGCAGTACTTATTCGCTGTTGCTGCATTCACTATTATTTGATTTTCTTGGCAGTCAACTCGCGGATAATGTAACACAGATTCTGAAGTTACACGAGCTAACAATTGAGACACGTTTCATTCGACTGCTCACTGTCCTCAATCCTGCATAGACCTTTCCTGGAAAGGATAAGCGACACGATTGCATCTCGCACAATTTTGATGTTTTGGATTGATTCCATGACATGGATTGTCCTATCCAACGAGTTTCAGAAACGGAGAAAGAATGCACAGAGTATTCGACAAACGTGTCTGCAAGAACTATTCGCGTACAACTTGCATTTCAATCGTGAGCTTCATCCGGCCATCTTGTCCGACCTAGAGGACGGATGACACGGTTGACACGATTATAAACTGCGCGCCAAAGGCGAGTGATAAAGGGAAATATTGTTCACATTAAGAAGTGCGATGGCGACTTCTGACGTTGACTGGGACTACTGAGCGATAATCAGGTATAATCTACATTACTTACATTGACATCAAACCCTCAGTGCGCAGGCTTTGTTCCACCCCCCTCGACGTCTACATACAGTGTCAGCTATGCTGACAGAGGACTGGCGACGAACGTTCATCAGAACTTGCTGAGAATCTCTGCAAGGGACCGAGAATAGATAGGCCCAATCTTTTCTTGATTAGTGTCATGCTGTGCGGCGGTATAAGGATTCGTCGGACGTCCGATCTGAGTGTGGTCGATTGTGCTGCTGCACAGAGAGGACGGGCGAGAAATGATGACTGCTAAAGGCAGTTGAGGAGCAGACTCGGAATCGACCTCAATTGCGAGTTCGTCGTCCTTCCGTGCATCTTTATTCGATCATGTGGATCTGCCATTGATAATTTTGACTTCCTTTTTGCAAGGCTCTCCGGGTTTTCTTGGGTGGGGCTAAACATGGGTGACGCCCAGGATGGGGGAAATGCAAGACGCGATAACGCTGGACTCTGAGTTGTCCCCGTGACAGAGTCGTGTGCGCTGATAGTTCGTGAAATGGACAATAAGTCCCATTCAAACCCCACTTGCACCTGGTGGGACTGCTAATTCGTCCTGATGAGAGCTACTCGATTTTTCAGAGCAAAAATTGGAACGGCCGCCTGGCCTGGACGCGTTTTACTCACAGGATATGGGTGTACAGTAAACCAATCATGCATTTACCATTAGATCTGCGCGTGGTAATCAGCGTTAATTATGCGACCAAATCACATGCATACTTGTTATGTTATGACTGTCTTGCCAGTTCTATAATGGTCTTCGTCGTATTTTTACTTTGTCGTTCTGGGGAGTTGTAGGATTTGCAATGATGCCACAATCTTCCATCCAAAGACAGCTAGCTTGGTTCCCTTGCGATTAATTATAGATGTCCTAGAAATCTTGTCAGGCGAGGTAATGGTGATCAGAGATCTTTCGGACCTTCTAGGGCCAGGGGTCTAATTGGGGAGGAAATGAATGTTTAAGATCCATCCTGGAGTCGTGTAGTATGGCCCGCCGGGAGGGCACGCAGTTTGTGGATGCTCATTTGACCCACGTGCCAGTGGGCTCTCGCACAGTCGTTGCTCCACTCACATGTGTACTAGGGCAGGAGCAGGACACACTCGTCCGAGTCGACCGAGGACCGGCGTGGAATGAAAAGCAGGTGGTTTACAATGTTTGCGGCGATAAGGTGGCGAGCGCTCGTCCATGGAATTCCATCGCTCCCATGGCACATGAATGAGGAGAACCCGCGTACCAGGTTCGCGGGAGGTCAAGGAGGAAGCCTGCAAGATACGCCATCCCACCTACTTGTACTTTTCACAACTAGTAGTCTGGTACAGTAGCGCATAAATCTCAGTGTGCAGTAACGTTTGTTGCTCCAGAGCGTAGCCACCTTCTGCTGATAGCGGAGGGCTGAAGAGACCCAACAACTTTGACCTCGATGACGCTGTAGATACTAATCATCGAAAGCCAGAGATAGCTCGATAGATGTTGGTTTTCTCAGTGGGAGAATGGGTTTTTCACCCCCATTTGGCAGAAGTGCTTCATAATCGATGCGTTATATGAGTCATGCAGGACAGTGAGTGTGAAGAGCAACACGGTTTTTGTCCAGCTTCATAAGGTCCCTGACCCGAACCTCTGGACCAAGAAGATGTCTGGGAATTCTTGTGGCGCTTGATTGGGTAGATAGATACTTAGTAGTTCCGGAGGCAGTGAGCAAAAACCCTATTTGCATCTGGAAGTGACAGTAACGTCAAGGCTCGGCTCTTCTTTCTGCACGGAAACCGATCCTCCCCATTCCACGCTGAGGTGGAAATAAGTAGCTTCGCGGGATATTTTTGATAAGCTGATATTCTTCAAGTCTCGCGGTAATCCGCGGTGTCATAATGATGGACTGAGTCTGGGCATTGTGAGTGACGGTTCTGAGCTGGAACCCAACAACAGAGCATCCCAACAGCAATTAGAGTGGCCGTCGCTGAGTCGAGACACAGATACCGAATTTCAAGTGTGTTCACATACCGCGGTGGGGGTAACAGAAGAGGCTAGGCCATCCAGGCAGTCGCCTCAGTGAGGTGTGCCAGCTGGTGCTGAGCACCCCTCGGATATTACAATAGTTCGTCTACCAGCCAAGGCTCCACCAATCGAGTAGAAACAGGGCGAATGCGTAACGTTACTACGCTATGACATGGTACCGACACTTGCTGTGCTGCTGCGCCGTTACCCACCGTTCGCATGCCCCTGCCACAGCCCATAAGACTTCCCAGGTGTTGTTTGCCAAAGCCGGATTGTGCCTGTCAGATGTTTAGCTTTGTAAAGAGAAATGGATATCATCTCACCGTCCTCTGAAATGAATAGATGATTACATGGGTTTATCAGATGCCGTGCCACATGTCATGCCAACGGTAACACGCACCACTACCACTTGCATACATCTCGCCATCCGGGCTGAATTCGACACAATGCACGGGACCATGGTGACCTTTGAAAACGTCCCTTTCTTCACCATCCATGCCGTGCACTCGAACCCATTCATCTCCGAGGTTTCCCGTGATAAAGCGATCTTGCAGGATTGGATGGACGGAAGCAGACGATGGTGAGTATGGGAGGTTCAGACTGTGAGTCGGCGCCGTGCTCGGCAATGCAGGTATAAATGCCACAGTTTCCCCTGACGTGACAACAAGTCGTCTTGTCTGTACGGAAAATTCCATGGACGTGATGGGATTCGGGAAAGCAAGTGAGGTCGTAAGCTTCCGAGTCCGTAGATCCCACCATCTGAAGAATTATGTATGCAATGTGGCAGAAAGGTCTGAAGAAGAGACACACTTTATGATTCCATCTTCACCGGCCGATACGCCGGTGTGTTCGCCGACCCAGACGACACTCTTTACCGTCTTGTCATGTGGTGTCGTACCAGGATCACCGAGGAGATCCGCTTCTGCATCTGGGCGGGCTAGATCAAAGATGCGGACCTTCTTTTCTTGTCCGCCGGTTAGTATGTGGGAGGAGGTCCTTGAAATCGCGACTGTTCGGACGATGTGATTATGGGGGAAAGAGTGGAGTGGGTCTCCCGAGAACGTGTCCCAGATCTTTCTATTGAGACGTGGGTATATACATGAGGTTCTGTCAGGTCACAGCACTCACGCTGTAAAATCGGCGCTGCCCGATGCAGCTCTTGAGCCGTCTGGGGAGAGTTTGGTACACCACACAGCGCCTTTGTGACCGAGGAAGGTGCCGATCCAATCTCCAGTCCACTCTCTGAGCATAGGATTGCCATCCTTGCAGCTGGAGACTAGTAAGTAGGTGTTGTCTTCGAGGATCGGGGAAAAAGAAAGATGGGTGACAGGGCGGGTGTGGCCAGGAGCGACGAGAGGAACAGCCTTTGGTTGAGTTGTCATTAGTCGTCAGGAGAAGGCAAGAAGCGAAGTGAGAGAGTGAGAGAGAAAGGCAATGGATATGATGGTCGGGAGTGGTATTACGGGCGCGCTCAGCACGGTACGCACTGGCGTTGAGCAAGCCTGCAAAACAAACGACTTTTGCACGCGTGGCACCGATACACAGTCCGAGTACATACGGGGAACGGCAAGGTCGTGGGATGAACTCTGCACCCGCCAACGACAACCATCCAGCAAGCGTTTTCTTCTATCACAGAGGTACCGTATGAACACATTTATGAGTATAATGATCAATGGCTCGTTATTTAGAGCGTCTACTGTCCCCATTCGAAGCTCCCATGATTGGGCGATAATGCGTGTGCCTAGCATACCAAATCTTACAATAACATGGATACCACTTCGACTTCCGAACGATGTTTTCGGAGATGGGTGTGCGACTCCGCGTGTGCGCGGTTCCGTCAAGGCCAGCAATATTTACACAGCCCTTTTCGTGAGTGTGTACTAATGTTGGATCTGCGAGGCTGAACTACAGAAAAAGTTGACCGTTTGACCTGCAACGCCACATTTCATCAGATAGGGAAGTCACCAGGTGGAGTGATAATAGCGCGACCTCTCGCCAGGTTTGGCGGGGATGGCGTGCTTTCCTCCCATGCGGGTGGCTGAAGTAACCGTCGGTTGGTTCAACGGGGCCTGCCTTACGGATTGATTGGATCCGTCCCAGACCATATATAAGAGGCATTACCACCTCAACCCCGTTCTCTCTGCTTCCCCCACACGCTGCCCCGGCGCTTTCTTTTGCTCGTGCCATGGCGTCCACTGTGAAGCGCGTCGGAAAGAAGATAATAGGTTATCCCGAAGACGGCGTACCGATCATATCCACCACTACCTACATCAAGGACCGGCTCAAGGACCCCAAGCAAGCTGTCAGTCCGGGTCTAACTGTTTCTCTTACTCTCACTGGGCGCTCATACTCGACACGTCTAGATAGTTCATTATATCCAGAGCCTATTCCCAATCCTCGGGTGGATTACCCGATATAGTATGTCCAGAATCAGAGTGGTACCATGTGCCATGTCACTCATGCTGGCTCATTGCAGATGTCGGGTGGCTGACAGGTGATCTCATCGCCGGTTTAACCGTCGGTATTGTACTCGTCCCTCAGGGAATGTCTTATGCCCAGGTAAACACCCCCGTGCTTACCTCTCCTCTCCATCACTGACATCCCTTTTAATTCAGCTTGCAACACTTCCCCCTCAATATGGCTTATACTCTTCGTTCATCGGTGTTTCAATATACTGGGTACGAACTCGACTTCGAAATTTCCACGTGGACTAATGCTCTCTGCCTCCAGTTCTTTGCCACGTCCAAGGATGTCTCCATTGGTCCAGTTGCGGTAATGTCGCTCACTACTGCCCAAATCATCGCTGCGGTCGATTCAAAATTCCCCGGAAAATGGCAGGCTCCAGAAATTGCGACGACACTTGCATTTATCAGTGGTTTCATCGTCCTCGCAATTGGGCTCTTGAGGATTGGGTGGCTTGTCGAATTCATTCCTGCACCGGCCGTGAGTGGATTCATGACAGGCTCAGCCATCAGCATCCTCGTCGGCCAAGTTCCTGGGTTGATGGGCATTTCCGGTTTCAAGTGAGTCATCGTTCCTAAATCACTTGTCATTATCCATACCGTATCTCGATAGTACGAGAGCTGCCACGTATGAAGTCATCATCAATACCCTCAAGGGCTTACCAAGAACCGCTCTTGATGCTGCGTGGGGTTTGTCTGGCCTCGTCGCACTTTATGCCATTCGGATAACTTGCACAAAACTCCAACGGCGCTTTCCCCGGAGCGGTAAGGGATAAATATCTGGGCTACATTCTCGAGAACTGACCACGTTCTTGTTAGGTCGGATATTCTTCTTCGTCATGGTGGCTAGGAATGCGTTTGTTATTTTGGTATTGACAATCGCAGCATGGCTGTACTGCCGCCATCGCGGAACTGCACACGGATATCCGATCAAGATTCTTCAAACGGTCCCCAGTGGTTTCCGGGATGTTGGCCCCGTTATTATCGATCCGGGGTTAGTGACGGCTCTCGCTCCCCAACTTCCCGTCGCCACCATTATTATGTTGCTGGAGCACATTGCCATCGCAAAGTGTATGTCTGAACGAGTGCGTTCAGAGAAAAGTGCTGATGTACATCCGAAGCGTTTGGCCGAGTGAATAATTACAAAATCGACCCTAGCCAAGAGTTGATTGCAATAGGTGTTACAAACACTGTTGGGAGCGTATTCCATGCCTATCCTGCTACTGGATCGTTCTCACGCTCGGCATTACAACACAAGTCGGGGGTCCGCACTCCTGCCAGTGGTGTTGCAGCAGGTATCGTGGTAATTGTTGCGCTGTATGGTCTTACGCCAGCATTCTATTGGATCCCCACCGCCGGCCTCTCAGCAGTCATTATACACGCTGTCGCAGATCTCATTGCTCCGCCTGCTCAGGTATACACGTACTGGCGCGTATCGCCTTTGGAGTTCCTCATCTGGCTCGCGGCGGTTTTGGCCACCGTTTTCTCCACCATAGAAGATGGTATATATACCTCGATCATTTCGTCGCTGGTCCTGTTACTCCTCCGGGTTGCCCATCCTCGTGGTTATCTCCTTGGGAAAGTCACACTCACTGACCCTCGAAATGACAGGGAAAGTCGTGACGTTTTTCTACCTCTTCGCCCTGACGGCGTTACCAACCCTGGGGTCAAGGTCGAACCGCCTGCACCCGGCATTATCATCTACCGCTTTGAGGAAAGCTACCTCTACCCCAACTGCTCGATTGCAAATTCCACGGTTGCAGACTACGTGAAGGAAAATATGCGCCGCGGCATCGATGTTGGTGCGATTAAACTTCGGGATCGTCCCTGGAACGACCCAGGCCCTATTGTCGGTGGAGCCGAAGCGGCCCAAGCAGCGAACATGGCAAAACCAAAACTCCGTGCGATCATCCTCGATTTCTCTACAGTGTAAGCTCTTTGGCACCTCCCATTCGAACATGATACAATATCTTCATAACATGGGTTTTATCAGGTCCCAGATTGATGCTACAGCCGTACAAGCACTGATTGATACCCGCAACGAAATCGAACGGTGGACCAACGCACCCGTAGAAGTTAGTATACCTACCTATTCTGCGGTTCCGCCCATTCATGAAACGTCATCTAGTTTCATTTTGCCTCGATTCACTCCCCGTGGATGCAGCGGGCACTGCTTGGTGGTGGCTTTGGCATTGGCACACCGACTCAGCTACCCAACGAAACCGCACCTGTTGACACTTATGGTGGCGGACATGAAGCTGCCTGGAATCAGAAGTCTAAGACACGCTCGGAGACCCCACGAACAGACGTCGAAGCACACGAGATATATCAATCTCCTCTGTCTCATGAGAGGGAAGGGGTTGTAGAGAGTACGCCTCTTCTGGCTGAGGCAACACCGTTCTTCCACTTTGATTTGGTTGCCGCACTACGGGCTGTAGAAGGCAACTCGGGGCCGCAACTTTCCCGACATGAAACGCCGTCAATGAAGCAGGTTAATATCACAATCTCTTAGTTTTACACAGCAGCAGCATATGGTATGTGAGTTACATCCTAGGATACTGTAGTCGGCCTTTGGCGTTGGTGTGGGATATCGAGTAGGACCAATTGTGTATATAATGTATCTATT
This sequence comes from Butyriboletus appendiculatus, assembly GCA_038093555.1. NCBI lineage: Eukaryota > Fungi > Basidiomycota > Agaricomycetes > Boletales > Boletaceae > Butyriboletus > Butyriboletus appendiculatus. The sequence goes on from JBBPSL010000026.1 coordinate 31,433, forward strand.
TAAAAGTTTTCCGCGGCTCAGTTGGCGCCGCCAACAATATTTCTCGTGCTTTAGACTCATTCACAGTGTGATTCTGACACCATTCTGACACCATTCCCAATGTTCGTGAGGGCGGTTCTCCGGTTTGGACATGAAATTTCACCAAAGACTCAAAGACATATCTCACTGTCGTTGCGGTCGTTCTCGATGACCCCGACGTGTTTCTCCGGCCATAGCAAAGTACTGAACATTCGTCTCACTCCGAGCCTCCGAAGCTGACCGTACGTGTTCCCAGTGGTCAAAAATCAAGCACCGCAAAGGATTAGAGGATGCCAAAAAGTCCAAAGTCTACGGCAAGGCGGCCCGTGTAAGCCCTGTCCACACGAGTTTCTTTTCGCGGGACTCATCCTTGTTCGTCTGTAGGAAATTGTGTCTGCGGTGAAAGGTTCGGGTGTCCCGGCGCATAAAACTGCTTCATTGGGACTAAAACATTGTCACACAGCGGGCGGTTCTACGAGCCCAGAGGAGAACTCTCTCTTGGCAGCTGCTATCCGGCGAGCGAAAGACACCGGCGTTCCCAAAGAGAACATCGAGAATGTACTTCAGAGGGTAATGGGCGCAGGCTGAACACGATCGCGGCGGCACTCTGACAGGCATGACTTACAGGCCGAACGAATCAAGGGCCATGGACAAGCGATGCTGTTCGAAGCCATATATAACGGTACGATCGGTATCATAATGTAAGTATTTTACCCGTATGGAGGTAGTTCCCAAACCAACTCCGCAGTCACATAGAGAATGCCGGTCGGATAACGTCAATCGCACGGTGAAGCATGTCAAGGATCTTCTTGTCTCGTATAGGTGCGCATCGTACACTTCGAGAAGTGGGTTGGTCCCTTCATCCTCGACTCAAGGGCGCGTTCCGCTCCTGTCAAATTCATGTTCCAGCAGCGAGGCTACGTTAAAGTGCGCATCGGCGACGACATGGAAGCACTTTTGGAGCAAGTCATGAATGTTTGTTCGATCGACTTTGCGGAATGGGATGAGGAATCTGGCCAACGTGGTGTGGAGGTAAGCAGGCATCGAGCTCTCGCTTGGTGTTTCATCAGTGACACGTTTGTGCAGCTGGTCTGTCCTCCAGAAGACCTCAGCAAGGTCATGAAAGTGATAACTGATTTTACGTCCACGTCCTCACTCTGTGAGGTGCTCACGAGCGAGGTCAACTGGGCAGCACTCGAACCACAGGAGGCTGGAGAAGACGCTGAGGAGATGAACCGTCTAGAGAACCTGATAGAAGCGCTGGAAGAGAATGACGACGTCGAGCGGGTTTACACGACACTGGAACCAAACCATTTGATTGCTGATGTCTCATAAAGGAGGCTAGAGAGGATTATACGACACCCCAAAATCATGGATATACGTATACCCTCATCCTGAACATAGTCCACTTCCACAACTCAGAGGACCGACTTAGCATCTGAACCCTGTTGCGTCCCAGGCATGGCGTTGCACTTGCAGTCACGACGATTGATCTCACTATGATATGGACAGCACTGATGCCTTGCGTTTTACTTTCTGAGGGTGGTTTAGGTCATTTGCCTTGCCTAATTCAACGTGGCCCCGTTCTCCGGCAAGACTTTGATGTGACACCCGAAGCGAGGTAGGGATTGCTCCTTATACATTCATTCATATATTTCATTCATATAATTACAACATGCAAGGCGGTTTTCACTCGTACGTCAAGTAGTGGAATATGGCCCTATACTCGTAATTCTGGATGAAGGCGTATCCATGCTTGACCGCCATCGCCACCAACCAGAACAAGCTGCGCCTCCGAAGCTTGACAGATGTACTCCCCGAATCCTGACACTCCTGCTTGAGCGTATATACCTTTGTTGCACAATGCCTGTCCCACTATGGATCTGAGGGTGCGGCGAAAGCCCGCGGCACGCATATGGATAAGAATATCTATCAAAGGTTGGAATCGGGCAGGTATAGAAGCCGGAGAAGGACTGTCTTGTGGTTGAGTTGGTGAAGTCGGGAGTGCGCCACTACTTTCGGGTGATGTGCGTTTCGGTGAAGCAGAAGTTGGTATTTGGAAGATCGCAGCCCCCTCATCTGGCGGGGTCTCGTAACCCGTTAATGATGGACTCTGAATCGCATTCGGTGGGTCAGACGTGGGAGACGGGACTCTATTGGAGGGGGAATGAGTTCTCGTAATGCTATCCACTCTGAGCCAATCTGGATGCAGTGCAATCCATGGTTCATCATCTATGTGACCAAGCTTGATTATGCCCGCCCGCGCAGCCAGAGCAGTGTAATCTCGGAACTTCTGCACTCCGGCGCGTTGATAGACTCGTTTGTCGAGCTGTACAAGGTTCGTTGCAATTATCGAGCGCGAAGGACGGGTGATACCGGTCTCTCGGGCTACAAGCAGGAGGTTGACGAGTGGTTCGAATATTCTCCATGTTTGATGTTGTTCTGTTTCATCCATTTCATGTGATTCCGTTGTAGTGGACGGAGTTGAGGAGAAAGCAGTAGAGAAGACTGACTCGGAGCCCAGTGCGGAATGGTCTGGGGTATTTGATGCACGAGGAGAGGCGGCGAACTGCGCTGAATTGACGCCGTCATCGACCCCTAGCAAGTTTGCCCCGGAAGGAGAAACACGCTTGCTCGAAGGGGTAGCAGGGAGGTGGAGCCCCACGTTTCTGCTCGACGGGGAATACGATCCAACATAGGAGGGGCAATTTGACTTTGGCGTGTGAGTGGCATCACGAAGTCCTTCCCGAAGGTGCGCTCGGTGCGGGATAGACCACTCGCAATTTCCATCAAGGTCCTCGATAGGCAGACCTGTCAGATGCTCGATTTCCTTCGGGACTCCGATGGGTTTCATCTGCGGTGTCTCGACTACAATGGTAACAGTGTCGGTGAATGTCTCCGTTGGCGTCACGATCGGATATGTAGGCTTGGCCGTTGTGTGGGACTGCTCACTGCTGGCGTTCGGAATTGATCCCAACCCGGTCGGTGCCTTGGCCATTGCGAAAGGTGGTGCCAGGCAGTTCAACCCGTGAGAGGAGGGAATGGCTAGTTTTTCCGAGACTGGCATGTTGCTTGGAACAGGTTCAGGGGGCGAACGAATGATGATCGATGAGGGTGGGCGGCTATCATCCAAAGGTAACTCAAGCACGTCGAGCGACGGTAGCACAGATGGACTGCGCTTTGCGGGGGAGGCAACGTCTGTGAGATCGGAAAGGCTTGATCGCCTGGCGTGGGACGGTGACGGGTTCTTCCCAGGAATGTCCTGCTCCACTGCTGGAGGAGACTGCGCAACAATAGTCGCACTGCGCGTCCGTGTGGATTCCGTGGAAACCGACGCGTGTCGAGAACGCGAACACGAAGGCGTTTTCGGGATTGGCAATTCCCCATGTGCCGAGTCACTTCCTGTGCTCGAAGATTTCCTCGGTGATGGTGGGTTATGGGTCAATTCCTGCGTGGAATCTGAGCTCGCTGTATTCTTGGAGTGCCTTGACGGCTCAAGAAGGTCGCGAACACTCATGCGTCGCGGCCTCGAGGCGCTTTGTGAAGCGGTAGGGTAGGGATGTAGAGTAGTATCTGGGTCGTCGAGGGAGGGTCCTTGGACCTCTCTCAAAAGCTTGGCTGTGAGGGTGGCATCAAGGTCGAGATAAGGCTGTCTGACAGCTTGCGTAGAGTTGGCTGGTTCTGTTCGAGTCCTCAGTGCAGCTGCACTCCAATCAATGACGACTGAAGCTTGACTTTCGAGGCAGGGTAAAGTACGGGAGGAGGGGATGACCAAGACAACTTGATAGTTGCGAAGCTTCAGGATTGACACGGCATAGGCGTAATCACGATCACCGGTAATAAGGATGATCGTGGCAGGCGCAGGGTGATCGACGGCAAATGCGAGCATATCGACTTGGAGGGAGACCCTCAGTCAACAACGAGGAAAAGAGTAACACGTTGTATACACACCTAAAATCATCTTGTCTACGACGTCCTTTTTGCCATTGTGGGGACAGTCTATTATAGATACACCAGACGACTGGAGGTCAGAACGGAGGGCCACAGCTGCAGGCTTGGACGACTGTGCAGAAACATCGAGATAAGCTCTGAAGGCCGTGACGGTGCCGAATATGCGGGCTACACGACCAATGTTGTTCACGATATCGAAGCCTAGACCATATGAGTTGGAGGGAGGGTTGCAATTTTCTAGAGGGTAAGCTGGTGAGCCGCGGGTATTGAATTGATGATGGGAACTGACCGTAGTCCCAGAAGATGGCGACCTTGGGATGATCTGACATGAGACAAGGAAAGAAATATGAGCCCAGCACGGCGCGACAGGGCTTTGTACTCGGTAGCCAGTGCGGTTACGTGGGATACACATGCAGAGTGGGTGTTGTTCTGTTCAGGCACTCTTCCTGTGCATCCTGTTCGGAAGGGGTACTGCACAGCAACTTTCCATTGGATGCGCCACTGAACGCCCATTCGAAGTTCCCCGTGAGGGAATTTCTCGTCGAGGAATAAATTACCGTGGGGAGGTATCGGGGAAAGCACGGTCGTGGGCGGAGAGAGCGGATTCATCAGAGCAACGGCGCCGTTCCCTGCTATAAGTTTACATTACATCGCATGGCATTCGCAAAGGGTGTGAATATCTACACGAATAAGATAGGGTCTACTTGACTTTCCGTTGGAGTTTACTGAGATGATAGTTGATGGACGGTCTTTGTGGTTTTGGGAAGACGGGCTGGAGCGCGGTGAGTGAGGTACAGATGCACAACTAGATGGGCCACCAACCGTCGTGCGCATGCAGTTGAACAGCGCGTCTGCCACCTCCTTGCATTTGGCAGGATCAGCAGAGAGAACATCGCCAGTGGCAGCCCAGCAGCCGAGCATGGCGACGAACTCGGCCTTGCACGGCGAAGGTCGATATACTGAACAAAAAGGTCATCGGGGTCGGTCATGACTGAGCTTCACAATGGCGACGTACGTTTGGACGGTCTGACCTTGACACGGTCGATGTGCACCATCGCTGACTGAAATATTTATCAACAAAATAATCCAAAAAATTTTTGGAGAATACGGGTTGATTCAAGTCCGCGGCCTTTGATTCGGCATTTTCCGAGCCTGACCACGTATGAATCACTGGTCCGTCACCCGCTCTCATCATTCGAGTTCGCCGAACTAGACAGCGACCAGACCCATTGAATAGCCCCCTCATTAACAATCACTCATCTCGTTCATACCATCCATGGCATCCCTGAACAAGAACAACGCCGGTATGCCACTCCAACTTCACATCAGATCACTGGATTACTGACGTGTGCTCTCCAGCCGTGAAACGGATCATGCAAGAAGCAAGAGAGCTTGCAAACGACTCTTGCACCGATTATCACGCTGGACCACTCGAGGTATTCTTCATCGGACACCTTTCCGTCCATCTACTCAGCATCCCGAATAGGAAGACATCTTCGTATGTTGCCAACACCCGTCGCCCCCTTGCCCTCATAATTTTCTCATCCAGGAATGGCATTGTACCATCAGAGGGCCGTCGGGAACAGAATTCGAGGGCGGCCTGTATCATTTCCGCATATTGCTACCTGCAGAATACCCTTTCCGACCACCCTCGCTCATGATGCTTACCCCAAACGGCCGCTTTGAACTCAACACCAAGGTATTCATTTCCTTTAGCCGACACGCTCAATTTATATGCTAAATTGCCGCTTTGGCAGATTTGTATCAGCTTCACAAATTGTCTGTCGTTTCTACCATTTCACACAAGGTCTAGGCTAATCCATTCGACAGATCACGAGGAAGAATGGCAGCCTGCCTGGGGCGTGCGAACGGGTGCGTACCCGCTCGGTTTTAATTGAAAGTTGACTGATTCCTGTGCGTAGCCATCCTTGGCCTCCAGGGGTTTTTCCCTCTCAAGGGCTCGGCAGCCAATGGTGTTGGCTCGGTCGAGTACCCCATCTCAGAGCGCAAACGTTTAGCACTCGTGCAAGTGCTCATATTAACACCTGCGCGCGAGTCACTCTGACAATCTGCCACATTTCAGATCGCGGGAGTGGGTTTGTCCCAAGTGCCAGCAAAATAACCTGGAGTGTCTTCCAGACCCGCCACAGGACGCAGCCTCGACCCTGACTGAGCCCGCAGGGGTCCGAGGACTTTCCCGCGCTCAAAACCATTTTGAGCCTCCTATTCTTCAACCATCACCCACTCCGTTGCCAACCGCCCCAGAACGTTCCCTTGGGCCGGGGACGACGCTATCTGATCCCGATCCAGTCGTCCCCTCGAAGCCTGCCACTGAACCTGTCTTGTCGATCACTGAGGAGCGAGAGGCCTCAATTGCCGGTCTTACGGAGACCATCCGCGGATCACCTCTGGCCATCAATCATCGCTCTTACCGGCCACCGTTACTATTGGACACTGCGATCTGTGTGTTGCTCGTGCTGGTCGTAGCGTTGTTATGTAGGCGGGTTCTGTGAGTCGCATGCCTCGTTTTGTAGAGTGATGATCTCTTGGACGCTCGCGTGTGTAGTTTTGAATTTTGCACAGCTCGGAAAGTTTCTAGACCAAGAGCTTTCTGTTTGCAAATTGAATGGCATGATCGAGCCTGCAATGCCTCAAATCGGGGTGAACTGCAATCTCGTTATGTCAGCCCGTTGATTCAGAGATTTGTCAACTGAACACTTGAGCTTGGATTTATAACCTCACCCCAGTCCTTTCCATGTCCTCAGCAAACAGTCGTCTCCTCTACCTCCATGTCCTCCTCCTTTGACATGCACCTCTCACTTTCTCCCGTCCAGGCCTCCAAAAAGCGCTCGCCTCTGCTCAACCGCCCCCAGCACCCCGATGCCACTCCTATACCACCCACACTCGTTAATTCGCCCCACCTCGCTTCCTCTCGCAGCGTTTTCCGGCGGGAATCCTCCGTGCGCAATTGGCCATCCCAGGACGACGACGAGTGGCTCCGGGACATGGTCCCCCTAGACAGATCTTCGGCGTCTGATGGCGACACAAAATCGGAGGCATCAAACGACTCAACTCCTTCGCCGACCTCCTCAGACAGCTCGTTTGGCTACTTCCTTCTCCCTCCGTCGCCATTGTTGCGACCACGCTCCACCGGCGCTGATGCCCCCACATCCACCAAGCGTGCACTGTGTGGCTCCGGTTTGGGTCAATCACCCCACAGTTAACCACGCTTCGCCTATCATCTTTTACGTCGCAAACAACAACTGTGTGAAGAAACGTTTTTGGCACGAGGAACGCTATCATATATTTTAGGGCGTCGCATCTCCTCATCTTTCTATTCATTTTGGGTTTCACGTGGGGTATACGAACACTTGGGTTTTCGGGTACTAGGACGTTCGACGTTCACATTCATTTTTGGGTATATTTTTGGGATTTTGATTCGTGTCGCGAGCAATTACTATTCATCATCTCATTCGCATATTGTATTTACTAACCTTATCAGGTCCAGGACTTTTTTCACACATACATGGTAGACACGACACATCATCATGCACTTGTATTACACAGGGGACGAAGGGCAAAATAGTATATTTCTACTAAATCATTTCTTCTTTCCCGCACTGACACTGAGCACTACCACATCTTCGTCCTCCAAGTTGAAACTCGCGATCGTACTCGAATTCGTGAGCATTTTACCCATGTAAGATATTCGCATTTTCGAAGCAGGTAACGTGCTCCCCGTGGCCTGAATAAATCGCTCACGAAGCGTTGAAACAAGCAGCGTGAGCGGTAAGTCAGAGATGGTCACCATCTTCCCATCGAGCTTCCACTCCGGTTTCGAAGGCTCGTTGGGAAGTTGAATCCCGAGGGAGATCGTGTAAGGGTGCATGCTAATCCAATCTGTCTCTGGATACAAGGCACCACCTGGAAGCTTGGCAAATTTTTGCCTCTTGATTTGGGGTTGTTCCTCGAGGCCGTCCATTTCATCTGCGCTCCGTACCATGCCAACCTGTGGGCCACTCATACCCGTCATGCGAACAGGATGCATACCAGGAGGGGGCGGCTGAAATCCGAAGGGTTGTACAGCATCTGGACCCTGATAGTGAAGTGGTGGCAACATGACCGGTGGTGGTTGGTTGGAATATACGGAAGCTGGCTGGGGTCCTGATGACACAGTTGCAGCGGAGTATCCCGGATGAGACACAGACCCTGGAGCCTGGATAGGTGGTGCCGGTAACGACGCAGGGGCTGGTGGAAGGGTCGTCATCGGCGGAGGTGGAGCAGCAGCAGGCCCAATACCAGGCCCAATTGCATTGGCGTCCTGTGGTCCAAGACCCTTGGCGCGGTGAATAGCAGCGATTTGCTCGTCAAAGTTGACATTGAGCGAATACTTGTCCAGCGTGCTGACTTTGGTCGCCGTATGCCCGTCCCAAACAACTTTTTCTCTCTCCTTCCGGCGTTCTCGTTCCTCCTCCTCCTCCTTCTTTCGACGTTCTTCGTCCGCCTCAGCACCAAATATATCCACACGTGTACGAGCAAGGTCCTTGAGTGACGAGACAACATCTGCACCCCGTAAGAGCTCCGAGGCCTGAACTTTGCGGGCTTCCAAGGCATCTCGTTGGGACTTCCACTTGGGGTCCAGCAGTTCAATGCGCATATGCTCGTCGAGCTCGTCCACGGGAATCTGTTGACCACAGATAGCGCAGGTAGTGAGCGCAGATGTTTTCTTGGCACCGACTAACATGATTCATTAGAAAACTACCGCCACTAGCAACGAAAGGAAGAACACTCACGCTTGGGGACATAATCAGACTTGATCTTCATTGGACCTGCAGCATTAGCATTGGCTTGGATGACCCTTGCGCGCTCCAACTCTCGCATCCTTTCTTCTTCTTCATGTTGCTTCCGCTGTTGTACCTCGTCGTCCTCATCATCACTTTGTTCCATCGCGGCATCCTCGCTATCTGCTGTGGGAATACCTGCACCACCAACAGCGGCAGCAGCTTCTGCTTCTGCTGCTGCCTGTCTCGCACGGTGAGCTTCGATGTCGTCGGCAGTAGTCTCCATGATCATTGCAGCCATACGTTTCTGCGCCAAAGTCATATTTTCTACCTCCTGTACGTTCATCGGTGGCGGTAGTTCCGAGTTTGCATCAGCGACGGTAAATTCGATGGTTTGGACGATGGCATAATCGTGCCAGTCGATTTCAGCAAAGGCCACTATGAGTAAATGAAGTCAGTGTCTCAGACTGGCAGAATTGGACCAATCAAAACGTGCATTTCTCTGCTTCCTGATCGTCTTGGCGTTTCTTATCCTTTTCTCTCTTCAGTCGTTCCCATCGTGCATATTTCTTTGACTGTTCAAGAGCTGTCCACTGTGATTCGTCCCGTGCGCGCTCGTGAATATACGACAATGACTCTTTGCTCGGGTACAGAACTTTTAGATATTGTTCGACCAGGCGATTGAAGTAGCCGAAGAGCGAGTGATTAGGTCGCAAAAAGTCGAATTGATAATTGCGCCCTTCTCTTTGGGAGAGGGCGGCAAGGAAGGCGCGTCCACGGCGAGCAGTGAAAAGGGCGGTCAGCTTCATGATGTCTCTGCGGGCAAATCGAGGTTTAACGAGTGGCAATCATTGATATGTCACTTACAGATCAATGGGACTGATGCTTGGCATATCAATGACGAATTGAGGCTGAGGTGGTTCGACTCCAAGATCTTCCTGAATCACAGGCAGTTTTTCACCCTCCTCCTCCTTTGCCTTGTCCGGGGTTGCTTCTTCCACTTCCTCTCCGGCAGATATTCGGTCCATACGATGCCTGTAGTAAGCATGATAAGGGTCGGCAGGGTTGAGGAACGAGAACTTGGGATCCTGACGTTGATTCTCGCGAATTTTGTCCTCGAACTGTGGGGGGTTGACTGAGCGCGCAACAAAGAGAGCAGTTCTGTCGATGACAGCTAAAAAGACACATCAGTCAGTACCAAGGTTGTGCTGAAGGTTGAAAGATTACTTGCATTTGATTTCTGGGGGAGGGAGAATGAGACCACTGGCGAATCTGAGGGAAGACTCCTTGATCATGTCAGTATCGCCATTGAAGGCACGTCCGTTCAATTCTGGTATTGTCTGCGTCTCGACTGCCATTGTGTCGAACTGTCGGAGTCGTCGTGGTCGTCGTCAAGAATAGCGAGGCGGGTGAGCTACTGTCGGAGGTTGAAAAAGGGGACCGGCACTGCTCGCTCCTTCTCGTCGAAATGTACGGCGCGTTCCATCCGACGTCTGTCGCATTCGGCGGTCTCTTATGGTCAGTCTCGCATCATTTGGGTCATCGAAAAACTAAGCAGGGATAGGAAAACACCATGGAAGTTGTCCGTGACGCGCAAGGCGAATGCGCGTGCCCGCCTCAAAAAGGTGGATACGGTTATCGAGGCCGTCCGTGCAAGTGGCGTTCAGTGCAAAGCCTTGGTGAGCATAGCACTAAATCGACTTGATTCGATGGCTCTGACACGCTTCGACCCAGGACCGCGCCATGCTCTTGCCCAAGGAACACGAAATGGTCCCAAAAGATAAATACACCGTCTTCAGCTCAACTTCTCGCGGGTATCGGAAGGGTATTCACAAGGTGCCAAAATGGACAAGAGTATGTCCCTCTTTCACGCTCGTGGAACACCTTCTCACAAACGTCTTCTAAAGCTAACGCTGAGGATCAACCCGAAAGGCTTTTAGTTTCGAATTCACTCATTACGCTACTTTCATCTACAACGCGTGAATCAGTTGGCTACAGTGGATAGCCACTAAAACAGCACCACTTGAATTTTCCCCTGCCTAATCCTCTCAAGTACCCTCGGCGCCCCAAGAACTGTTTCGAAGATTTCGTTCCGAGTTTCCGGGATATCAAGCAGGTTCCGATTCTTCGCGTCTCGGAAGGAGATGTCAAGAATGATGTGCGTGAGCTGGGACACAGATAGTGCATCTGGGAACAATTGAATTGAACTTAGCTTTGGTTCGCGGTCTTTGCACCCACCTGTTTCACAAAGGAGCTTCCCAATTCTGCCTGGTGTACCAGCAGCTGTGCCAACTTTTGACCGCTCGAGATATGCAACATGCTCTCCCAGCTTAAAATGTTTTGCGAAAAGCTTGGCCACATCTCCGCCCTTATCACCACGCAGTCTCTTGTCCTTGAGCACCCTGGTCACATCAGCTACCCGGAGGGCTGCTCCGGCAATGTATATCAAAGTTGGTGCACCCGGTAACTTGGACCTCTGCGAGAGCCGCTTGTGCAGCATGGGTAAAACTAGTGGAAAGAATTATGGTTTTGCGGCGAGGGGGGGAGAAAGAAGAAAGATACCTTTGATGATAAAATCAACCAGACGGTCCAACGACCTCGACTCCGTCCATTGCGTCGTGTCCGTGATTGCTGTTTCTATCTGCAGTTCAATCAAGATTACGGGAAACCAGATATATTGGATGCGCTCACCAGGGATACGCCTATCATTGAGCTCGAGTCCGGTCAAGTCTGGATATGCTTTGGCTTGCATAGCAGACATGTAGTTCGCAAGCTTGTGGGCCGGTTGCGCGGCTATCGAGAGAGGTTCGACGACCTCTAGTGTTTCTGCGAGTTTCCGTCTCTGCATGATCCATTCTATGTCACAACGTGGTCGATCTCGGGACGGTGCAAGTGACCTTTGTCTGTCTCTCCCTATCCTTTTCTCTGCGTTTCCGTTTCGCCAAGGTTGCCTTCCCCTTGGGAGCGGGTTCGTCCTGCTCTGCATCTTCATCCGCACTGAGGAGGCTATCGATGCCTTCCCCTGCTCCCTGGCGCGGGTCGAAGGCTGCATCTTCCTCGCCAGACGAGGCAACGAGCTCATCCTTGACGAAATCGTCCTCCAGGTCGTCGCCATGTTGCGCACCCATCTATCTGCAAGAAAGCAGCAGCACTGGGAAGGAACTATGCTAATTAGTCCCGTCCGGTTACCGGGTATATGGGCTGGAGAAAAAGAAAAAAAAAAAAAAAAGAGATAGTAAAAAGACGAATGAGGAAATAAAGTACATCACCTCGACCCTTGAGCTCTGACAACAAACATGAGCAGAACACGCTCCCCCTGCCCACGACGCTGGCCAACCAACTCATGTCTCTCGTCGTCAGCTCCCTTCGTTTCCTTGTTTCATGTATGCTCTCTCTTCCGACCCTTGCCCACATATCCTCCTTCCTATTCTTTTTCGTTCTTCCCCTCGCAATACTGTACAGATTCTGCAAGACACCAACCCAAGTACCGGAAAAAAATCGTTCGAAACCGTGCCTTCCGGAAACTCCTTCCAGCTCACCACAGGGACCTGTTCTAATGCCCTCGACATTTTATCAACCACCCATGAAGGTTCTCGAGGAGCTAAACCACACAGAACCCTCCCATGTCACAAATGAACCACTCCGAACGAACCCACAGATAGAGATTGTTGGTGTGAAACAGCCCTATGACGCCTTCCTCGTCCTCGATGTTGAGGCAACGTGCTTCCAAGGAGCGGGCTTCGAATGGCCAAATGAAATCATTGTACGCTGGACTTGTACTCGCTCACACCGCCAGTTCCTGATTATATGGCAACCAAAGGAGTGGCCAGTCTGTCTCTTACGCTGGAAAGACAAGTCTCATAAGAGAAGAGCCGGTCGGTTGGAGATTGTCAGTGAATTTCGCAGCTTTGTCAAGCCTACGTGGAAGCCTCAACTGTCGCAATTCTGTACCGATCTAACTGGAATCACTCAAGTTCGTTCCCTTGTTCTTCACGCTTTTAGTCTCATCATAGTTCGCGTGTAGGAGCAAGTCGATTACGCCCCAATTTTTCCGAAGGTCCTCAAGATGTTTGCGAGATTCTTAGCCCAATACGGACTGATCGATCCCAAGAATGGCAGACCTTTGCAACGATTCTGCTGGTGCAGTGATGGACCATTCGACGTAAGGGATTTTGTAGTCAAGCAATGCTTTATATCAAACGTCGGTATCCTGAAACCAAATTCTAAATTCAACCCAATTCAACTGCAACAATGTCATTACTTGTTTGACAGGTACCAATGCCGCCATGGTTGAGGGGCGATGTTCTCGATGTACGAAAGATCGTCTCTGTTTGGGCTGCAATGAATGGTACATCTGATAGCCAGTATACTAACACGAAGGTATGCCTAGACTGCCGTCGTTTAACGATTCCTGCCATTTATTTCATACTGGTAGTTTCCGCCTGGCCGCCACTTTCGGTCTTTGAACATAACACAGCAGCTACGCGCGCTCACACTCGGCCCATTTCAAGGGAGAGTACACTGTGGGATTGATGTCAGTATAGAACGTTTAGCGAGTTTTGCCGGATCATCGTGTTGACAACTCGCATATAAATCAGGATACTCGGAACATCGCCCGTATCATCATCGAGCTTGCCAGGCGCGGAATTCGCTTGGAGCCCAATACACCCATAAATCCCAACAGGCGATGGCAATGGATGGGAAGGCCTGGAGAAGTCTTGGAATATTGTCTCATTTAAACCCACCTTGACAACCTCGTGATGCGTAAGGCCATTTGCGACGAGAAATTTATGTACATTCGGTATCTTATTTTTGTCGTTCGCGTTCTTGTCGAGTCTATCTGTCTTTCTCAGCAATGCGATTCGTCCCTAAGTTAGGATACAAAGCGTTCTGAGTTGGTAGCGAATGAGCAGAGTTTCATTTTAAAAAGGTAGGTATGCATAGATAATAATTGGGGAAGTTCGCCAGCGAACTCTAGTGCGGATAATGTTCGAGCTGCAGTCCCAACACCATATATATGACTGTGCGACCCTGAGGCTTCCTGATATAAATGACGACCTCGCAGTGGATACCATTTCCCAAGGAAGAGCATCGGATGATATCGTGGGCTCGGAGGGCTCACATGCACGCCAATGTCAAATAGGAACTGAGCCATAAATACGCTCTGTGTGAGAAACAGATGGATAAGCAGTTGATCTAAGATTACCCCCTTTGAGAGCGAGAAATCACTAAGAATGCGTAAATATAGTTACAGTTCATAACAGAATGATCGACAGGACTTACGAAATCCCAGAGAGTACCAAAGGCAGGGATTCCAAGAGTCTTGCAACCGTGTTGTATCTCAAAGTTGCCGACATAGTTTGAAGTGATGAATACAACTGGTGTGAACGTCAGAGAAATTTCGGCTTCGGAGAAGAGTTGAGAAGAATACGTACCTTCAGCTTGCCAATAGTCATAAGTTTCTTTCAATACCTTCATCGTATCTGGGCGACCACCGCGCTCCTTGCTGTCCCATAGGAGATAACGTTCAGGTCCGAGGTGCCGGTGGATGAGACCACTGATGGTAGGGCCGAACGTCTTCTCTTGGTCGGAGCCTAGCAGTCGGTGTCAGTCTCGAACAAGGGCACATCCCGAAAGTGACATACCAATCCAAATGAGATACCTGTGAGGAATACATATTAGTCACCACGATCCACCGCAACAAATAGCTTCTCACCAGTAGGGTGATTGGATACATGTCGCGAGGGCGGCTCCAAGACCCGTTCCCGTGCAAATACGGATGCCACGCTTATACAACGTCGAAGTGTTGGAGACACCAGCGACCTGGACCAACTGTGAGAATCCAGGCCATTACAAGGACTATTGTGGAACTCACCTTGAGCTGACGTGTCCAGATCTTCCTCGGAGGATCGTTAACAAGACTTCTGGTAAAATCACCTGGAAAAGCAGTAAGCGAGGGTGCTCAGGACTCGTAACCATCAGCAAGCTTACCTTGCACACCACAAATCAAATAATGATATTTGGCGTGGGTTCCCTCACTGTGACGCACTCAGAACGCAGAAAGGACATTGCAAAGTGAGATTACGTACGAGATGATACCAAAAGCATGGTACTCCATCACCATAGAACGGCTGATACGGGCGAGCAAACCCTGCTGCATACCACGCTCGAAGCGAAGGACCGCGACTTTCGGAGACGGCTGGCAGAGATAGTCAGCCCGGGATACATTCTGAGGTTAGTGTTTCACTCACAAGTTCTATGTCAACTAGAACTTTTCGGGTACAAATCCAGGGAAGGACAATGCTGTCGAAACGTTGTCAGAGCAGGTAAACACATCATTGACGAGGATGACACGGACAAGAGGGACATGCCCATGGAATACCAGAACGCTTGCTGGCGGACAACGTAGACACCGCTACGATCCCATTTCCCATCGTTGACATCGTAGGTGTTGGTTAGGATTGTGTATACCCAAGTCATCACGAGAGAGGTCCAACCGAAAAATCGGTGATTCCGCTCGAAGACGCTATATGATTGTCAGCCGTCGTCAAGGAATATGTCCAAAGACACATACTTGTGGTGAGTATTACGAACCCAAGGCAAACCAGCAACCAGGGTGACAAGCAACGTGATGATCAAAACGACACCGAAGGCTAAGAGTGAGTCGTTGTAATCATACTTGACTTTGTACTGGTTGACAATCATCAAGATGAGCCAGGCGATACCAGAGATCGCGCAAGAGCTGTGAATACCGCCAAGATGCTGGTGGCAAAGACATGAGTTTACACTCCCGAGCCCTCAATGATTCCACATACCTGGAGGGTAGAGGTGCAACCAAGACGGAAGTAGAGCGGTGTCCATTTGGCAAAGCAAGTGTTGACAAAGAGGTATAAAAGGCGACCGAATATCTCGTTGCGCATGAGCACGGCGAAGTTCAAATTTCCCACTACTAAAGCACCCGGATACTGACGAGCGTATGGCCAGAGACCAGCTATTGCGAAGCCCAAGGCGATAAAATTGAGCACGAAGATGACTGTGAAGAATCGTCTTCATAGCGATATGAGTGAGTGGGTAGAAAGTGTATGCGGTAGGACTAACCTGTATGAATCGTACCAGATGATGAAGTGGACCCATTTGGTGATCTTCATCTTCTGGGGTTTCGGGGGTTGAGGAGGAGGTTTTGCAACATTTGAAGGCGATACAGGTGCATCCTTCTTGAGAGATTGCACGGGGAATACGTCGAAATCGACGGGCTTCTTCTCGCTCTTGGTGAGGTCGGGATTCGCAGCGACCTGAGGGGAGCGGACGTCCAGTACCCCCTTCTCAGCATCATTATAGGCAGGGCGCGACATGATGACTTGACAAAGGTGGCAGTGAGCAGACTACCCGCTGGCTATCAAGAAGATGGGTGAACCGCGAGATCCCCACCCGCTCAGCTTTTATTCATTCCGAGGATCACCAGGACTATACGGGTAAGGGGGACAGATCTCGGACATGATCTGGTGGCACAGTGAAGCAGTAACAATGTCACAGGACAGGCGTTCACACTAGTCAGACCGACCGGCATTCGAGGACGGAAACTACGCAACTACACATCCCGGATATGGCACAGCACTTGTCGGTTCATGGGAGGCGGTCTCTATCGTTCATTTCATTTTGCCAAGATTTTCTGCTATTGCGCAATATTCAGATTGGCAGATTGGGGGCCGTGAATGGGAAGACACGCAGTTCGGTTTTATCCACAGGGGAATGCAGTGGGAGCGTTGTGCGTGCCGGCTCCGATAGCGTTATGGAGAGTGCGAAATGAGTAGGAGCATGTGAGAAGTATGACTGGAAATAACTCTACAGCAGCAGATGAGTGGCACGCGGAAATTGTCACTTACATACGCACATATCCTGATAGGCCTGTGCTGGCGTGGTCTCTGCACCACCGGGACTGGATTCCTGGGAACCTGACATTAATAGATGATTGGAGGTGAGAAAGGTTGGCCTGTACTGCTTGAGAACTGGCTGTCAAGGACAGTCTGAGAAATAACTTTTAGAATAGTAGGGAAACTCGTTGTTGCCAAATGGGCAGTATTCACAGGCAAATGTTATTGATATCTTCAGAACGTGCCATCTATCTGGGGTGCCACGATATCACAACGCACTGTGTCCGCAGCGACGCACGGTGGTTGTCGACGGAAGGATGTTCGAGTCGTGATTGAGGGACTTGCGCGAGTGTAAGCGAACCTGTGCTCGCTTCAGTACATTTGCAAGCCGGCGGGATTTGCGACATTCCTGGACTTACTCCTGGATCCAGATTTCACATGTCTGGCGTGCCACTGCGCTTGCTGCGAGTGCTGCGCACACATGGATGGGTAGAAATCAATGTCCTCAAGGATTGGTATGTTACACCGGTGAGTTGCTGCACTGGTCAAGTCCGCACAGCGTAGTACAGGCGCATCTACGGTGATCGCAGCGTGGTTGCAGTGCTATCTTCAATGGCAGGAAGCCGCAGCACGCTCAGCAACCGGCACAGGAATTTGCCCCTCAAGTACGACTTGGAGCGGGGGCCGCATCCGCGTAATTCGGAACAAACGGGATTGACGACAATTACGGAGATAGCCGGAATGACGGAAATGTTCGGAGTGGAGGCGCTGAGAAAATTTAACTTGCAGGTCCGGGGATACAGATATCATCGTTAGAGTACTGTAAAAAGGTATCATCCTCCCTCCTCTACAAAATTCTTGAGATGTCTCAGCTGCGCAGAAACCTCTTCCTTGAACAAGCCGATCTCATTGCTGTTCTTGGCAATGGCCCGAATAGTCTCATCTTTAAGACGTGCAACCTTGGCGAGTTGCTCTCGGTAGCTGCGGTCTTTGGCGTGAACAACAGAGAAGATGATGTTGGTACAAGGTGCTCACTCAAATTGCAGGGCTTGAAGCCGCGACTTCACCCCCATCCCACTTGACAACGCTGCCGTGCGTGCGTGCGCGAGTTCCCTCTCTAGTCGCGCGGCTTCGGCATTGCTTACCATAGATTCTTGCTGGGCTGCCTACCGCGATGTCGGTCGTGCACGGCAAAATGATGTAGCAAGTCACTTACATCTCGGAGGTCGTCTGCTTGTTCATTCAATCCCACCACCTTCTTTTCGATCTCTCGGACTTCCTCGTCCACGTTTTCGCACTCCAGTGTCAACTGATCGAGTTCGTTGTCCACCTTGATCCGCTCGCTCTCCACGTCAGCACGCTCAGTCCTTTTTGTCTCTGCCACCGTACTGAGAGTCGGTTTGATCACCTTCCGAATGTCAGAGCCTGTCAGAACCTGTTGGGGATTGGATATCGCGATGTTGAGTTGTAGCGTAAGGTCGATTTCTTGGAAAGGGGGAGGAATCGGCGGAAATAACCCGAGCGAGGAAAGGAGACTAGTATACAGGTCGAGAGCTTCCTCCGCAGCCGCTCCTCGATTTGTCATTACCACCTCCAACGACATGACGGCTTTTTGGGCCTCGGCGATTCTATGCTTGAGATCCTCAAGATTCCGGGCCAGCGTTTCATGGTCGGTATTCATGCGGATAACTTCTTCTGGTGTTAGGTTCTGTACTTTCACTACCTCGGCTAGTTTCACATGGTCATTCTTAAGCTGCTCCAAATTTGAAGCTGAAAAAAAATCAGGAAGGATTTGACGAGGTTTATGTATGACGTACTTCGGATAGTGAGTTCAGCTTTCTCGTGCGCAATGGTGTCAATCAAGTGCTTCTTCCGCGATTCAAACCGTTGGAAAACATCATGGAACTTCGCTCTGTCGCTGACAAGAAACCCGTGGGTTTTTTGCAGTTTTTCGAGGGGTGCCTAAGGAAGCCTGAGATCCAAATCCGTAGTAGACTCATTATACCCACGGCAGACACATGAAGTTGTTCAAACTCGGCTTTAATTCTGGATAGTCGTTCCCTTTGTTCTTCTAGATCATTTGCCACTCTTTCATTCTTCTTTGCTTGAAGGAACATAAGGCTTGATTAACAGAGACGATATATAAACCCACCATAGCGTGCCTCCAGAGATTTGTCTTGCTCTTCGAAGACATCTGCACCATGAAAAAATGCGATATATGCCTCCGCAAAATAGTCGAAAGCCAGGGCTTGGTGATGTATTGGATCGTGAAATTCTTCTGGTACCCTATCCACTACTTGTAGGGTGGGGTCATCGGTTTCCAGGTAATGTACTCGGGCCTGAAACATGATTAAGGGCGCGCATTTTCACGGTTGAACATGACTGACCTTTCCCATTTCTACCAACCAATGCAACACAGCAAGCAATGCTGGCCATGAATGCATACTGCCAGGTGCAGCTAACCATTTATTGTCAATCTGAGATGCAAACGGGTATCGGAGGGCTTTCAGAGCTGGCTGAAACTCGTCCTCGAAACGCATCTTGGGATCAAAAGGGTATGATGGGTCAACCACGCTAACAAGATGCTGAAACATTGCGCGAAAGTCCTTTCCAGTTATACTTGTTAAAGTTTGCATAGAAATCTCGTATTCGGTACCCTGGAGCCACGAAAATATTTCCTGACGCATTTTAGCTTGGTATGAGCGCTCGCGAATTGGACGAGGGTCCTTGAGCACTTGGCTCCCCGAAGGTGCAGGAAGAGCGCCAGCGCCCCCCCACATTGACCCACGACGCGTGGAACTTGAGTAGTGAGACATCGGTCAAAAAGGATACGGACCTGTAGAGGAATATATGGACTCACGCGTTGAGGGGAGTACGGCCATAGTTTGGCTTGCTCGTGCTCTGCAGGAGCGGGTTGACATTCTGGGATCTATATATGGATTGTCGGGGATTAGATGCTGGGCCACCGCTAGAGGGAGGTAGATATGGCGCGCGCCCAGGTGGACCCGCGAGGCTCATACGCACGGACGACGACGCAGGAGCCTTTTTGATGGTAGATGGAACAGGTAGACCGGAGCGAGCATTTCCGTGGTGGTCGGCTGCAGACTGCATTGTAGACCGTCGTAGTGTTTCTGACATGATATTCCATATGGTGTTGAAGGAAGAGACATAAACGCGTCCCTGGACGCGAGGTGGAGTCACGTGATGCGTGGTAGCTCAGAGCTAGCTAAATTCATTCATCCATTCATTGTCATACTTACAAGAATGGTTGAGAAAGACCTCTTCGGCGGTGCCATAGTTGCTGAACTCCCAACCAACCTTGTGGACGTATCGTACGTCTGTAACAGTTTATGGTATTCCTTGGTCCCGTAATCCCGTTTACAGCGACCTTCGACAAGTTCCAGATAATCAGGAGGTCTTTCTGTATCCTGATTCCAATGTTTCCATCATCATCGAAGTATTACAACGCATATCAGAGCCAATTGATGCGGAAGCAGTAAAGTGATCTCATTGTCCTCTTGTCATATCCCAGATCTAGTGACTTTCTAAAAAGATTCCACTTTGAAGCATTGGCTCATGACAACGATGCCATCTCAAGCATGATCTTCGGACCTCCCTTTGTTATGCATAATGATCGAGGAGATCAGACGCCGTCCCCTATCATACTGCGTGGATCTCAGCGCGTCCGCAAATTCAACGCAATCCCCGCAGACAACGTGGATATATTAATCGCTCTTTTTCGTGTTCACTCTGGAGGGAAAAGCGCTGACCTAGTGGTGTCCGCGAGCATACCCAGGAGTTCGGAAGGTTGCGTGGGCGAAGAGCATGCAGCCGCTATCGCATCAGAATTCAACTCATTAGTCTCCTCCCTCCGTATCAAGGACTACGGCCTCTTTTGCTGATCATGTGCTCTCCAAGCCCAACTTGTGCACTCTCAGATCTGTCACTTCAGATTTTCTGCTCGAGTATGTGAACCTGCATTCAGGCGGATCAAGCCATACATCCCACGGATTGGCGTGTCCAAGAACGTG
>JBBPSL010000026.1:52183-79301 GCA_038093555.1 Butyriboletus appendiculatus
CATGTGCTCTCCAAGCCCAACTTGTGCACTCTCAGATCTGTCACTTCAGATTTTCTGCTCGAGTATGTGAACCTGCATTCAGGCGGATCAAGCCATACATCCCACGGATTGGCGTGTCCAAGAACGTGGGATGTGATCCCATGAATGACGCAAAAATTAATGTCGGTCCTCATGCTATATTCTCATGGATGTGTATGGCACAGTCCATATACACATGCTGTTGATCAACGACAACTCGTCATTGCAGCGCATCAACATCAAATACTAGCAAGTCTTTTTTACTCTTTATTTTTGAACCCGGGATCTATCCGACGAGTCCGCGATCCTCTGTAACAAGCACAACCACGCAGGGAACGGTGCAGAAATTCACGTGTCTTGTTTACTGGCAGGCGTGTGTATCGTGGGCCTTGAGTGAAGCAATTTCTCGGATGGGCGGCCATGGGGATCATATTGTGCTAGCGGATAAATGTTTCACCCCTGTTACGAATCTCGAGCGCGAGATATTCAATGATCGGTATACACAGTTAATGATACAATGTCAACATAGCTTGAAGCTTGAACAGCAATAAAGAAAGCACTGGTCACCAGGCAGCTGTATAAACGGACTAGGCGTGTCTTGCTTCATCCAGCTCTTGCTCAGCTTCAGGTTCTTCCTCGATGCGCTCACGGACGCCAGCCTTCGTGGCCTCCGCAGCAGCTTTGGCATCTTTCTTTCGTTTTGCTGATTCTTTCAGTTTCTCCCACCGTTCACGGAACCGTGCAATCATGACTTTCTGTGTCACATTCGGATGTTAGATAACGGTGATACTTGTCGTGGTCGTAGCCAACCTGTTTGTCATTTTCCACACGAGCAACCCGAAGCTCTTCTTCGAGATCCCTTATCCGGCGCAAGAGTTGTGCCTCGCGGTCACGTCCTGCATTGAGGGCTGCCATGGGAGCAGGGACGGATGGTATATTGATATTAAGGGCACTGAGATCCACTCCCGGCTGTTGTCCACCCGGTCGCTGTAAGACAAGAGAAGCTCCCATAGCCCTCTGTGCCTGCGACAGAGAATGCACTGTGTGAATACGATGCAACAAGTGAGGTGAGAATATGGGCCCTACCTGATGCCGCGCCATCACTATACTATCCCGTAATAATTGGTCCTGTTCCTTGCGTAATTGTAGTGCGCGTTCTGCTTCAGCAAGTCGTCTTTGCATCTCTTCTATCTCTTGCTTGAGCGAAACGTTTTCTTTTCTTATCACCGACGTTGCCGGATCCGACTCGAGTGGGATCAGGCAGAATGATTCCGACAGGTCATCACCTATCATCCAAAGAGGGAGTTAACTGATATCAAGCCTTTTTGATTGGTGGAAAGACCTGCCTTCGTCTCCCAATACTTCTTCGTCAGTTTCTTCTACAACAGCATTTTGTTCTGTACCAATAACATGAGTGTGATTACTGATATTACCGGGAAACCGACATACTCGATTTTGGCCTGCTATCAAACCCGAGTTTTCGTGAGAATCTGGAAACAAAAGCTTCTTCGACACGCTCAGTCTCGCTTCCTGAGCTCCCATCTCGTTGCAAGCCCCGCTTCCCTGAATAGCTCGATTCCGTTCCGAGGGGGGCCGTAGTGAATGCGACAGGCTGAGAAAGATTATCCAGCATTCCCTCAATGATTCGCCAGAAGTGGTTAAAAGCATCCCCTGGGTCAGACTTTATCGACAGAGGCATGAAAAGTCAACCGGCTAAGAGCAATGTGTCCAGAAGGCTATTACGTACCCGTTGCCCAAGTACCATAAAGGATTCATCAACATTGTTCTGTGAATCCATCAGTCGCAGAGAAGCGCTTGAAGGCAGTGGAGGCGATGGAGCTGGGTAGGAAGGATGAGATCCACCACTTGGAGCTGAGGAGCTATGTTCGGCATGCATTTGAGTGGGCGACATCTTCTGCGGAAGAGTCGGATCTTTGTTCTCTTCCCGTAGCTTGGCGATCCTCCGCTCAAGATCTCTTCCTGTTTTCATGTGTTCGTTGTAAAGCATACGGAGTGTACGTTTCGTCTGCGATCAAAAGCTCAACACCGAGCTGCGATGACCAAGGGGAAAAAGTACATACGTTGCCATCATTTGATGTCTCTTCGCACTGTAAGAATGATTTCGCAGCTTTCGCATGCTCTTCTGCAGCAGGAATCAATAGCCCTTCATTCAAGAAATCTTCGGCATTTGCTGCATGTTGGTGTGCCTGCAACTTCCACTTGAACGCGCAGACGCATCTGATTACGAGCACACTCACAATGTGCAAGGGTGAATCTGTCGTTGACATTTTGCTGGGTGTTGTCTACAACGGTGTGAGGGGGATATGTGCAACTATTGTCCATGAGCGGAGGAAGCATCCTTTTCGGGACAATGCTGCTCTTTCACGCCACAGCAATACCACCAAGTCGTGTGGTTTCAGGTTGGCCCCATTTTCTGCTGTCAAAAGCTGGCAACATAAACTGGCAGGTGCAACCTTCTGGATGCTTGTGCTAACTTAGTCCTCCGAGGTCATTACAGCATAAGTTCTAGGATACACATTTGGTATGCAAGCGCTCTGCTCTCGTCCAGTGTAGCCCACATCACTCTTCCCAATAGGACATTTGTGTTCCCAGCCCTGACCTGGCTACCACCCGTGCGAGCGGGCGGAACAAGTTTGTTAGCCCTCATTCACCGCGTGCCTGGGCTGTGGACGAAATTGGCGGTCTCGGTGAACGCTGCCAATGCACTGGTACAACGTGGTATTGGTTTATTCTTGTGTATCTCGTCTCGATATCGGTGACCATAACCACGAATATACTGGCAAGAATATCAATATCTTCACCACATGCAACATCTGTGCACGCAATCGCTTGAACTTAAGAGGCTGATAGGTTGGTCCAGTCATCCAACCCAGGCATGACTCGAATATTTGTGAGACGGGTCGTCGTGGAATGTCACATATAGTGTGAGCTAAGAATTTAAAAAGTCTGCATAAATCATCGAGGTGCCGAATGTGCCGAGCTGCGGGCGGTGTCTGAAAATGGGAGACTCGGCGCTCGGCTTGATTCGGTCGTCGTCGTCCTTGTCAACGCCTAGCAGCGTACGAAGTGGGGATCCTCAGAATTTCAGGAATCGCGGTCTGCCATTCGACCTCGCGCTGTTCTCTTCCTCACTCCGATGCCCACCCCTGCACACCTGTCAGTATCTCCCACCTTCTTTTGCATCACATCGCTCACACCCTAATAGCAGGAAGAAAATCAGGATAACGGGTGCGTCTTGCTGCTTATTGTAACATCGCTGATCCATGCAGAAACTGACGGTGCAATAGTTGTTGCCGCAGACGGTTTATCGAAGCGGGATGTTTTTCGTCTCCCCGACCCCTTCGCGGTCATCACCGTTGACGCAGAGCAGACACATACCACCAGCGTCATAAAGAAGACTTTAAACCCGTACTGGAACGAGAGCTTTGACATGTGAGTGGTGGTTTTCCCTGCCGGTGTCTCCAAGCCTGCTTTTCTTATCTCTCATCTCCACAGTACCGTCAAGGATTCCTCCGTCGTCGCTGTCCAGATATTTGACCAGCGCAAGTTCAAGAGACGCGACCAGGGTTTTCTTGGGGTTGTCAATGTCAGAGTCAGCGACGTTCTCGATCTTGAACTGGGCGGACATGGTAAGCGCCTGCCAGTAGTGGATTATTCCACGCGCTCGATGAACTCAAATTTCTCCAGAAATGTTGACGCTGGATCTGAAAAAGTCCAACGATAACCTTGTGGTGCACGGCAAACTCATCATATACTTGTCGACTAACGTCAATCAACCCATTTCTAACCCTGGACCCTCTCAGGTTCAGGGTGTTACCACCGCACTAGCTGACATGGGCATGAATGAGTCCTCTCTCTCTCTTTCGCCCAACGGAGTCGGCCCGTCTGGAAGTGCTCTATCCAGATCCTCGAGCGCTCACGCAGCGGAGGCGGCGACACCGCTGATGCCAGTGCCGACCCCCCATGTCTCATCTTCCTCATCCGGTCTCGCCGATCAGGATCAGCCGCCTTCCCAATCCAATCATCCTGTTAGCTCAGGTGGTGCAGGAGCACTTACGGCTGCTCAGCAGGCCAATGCTGTAGTTGCTGCAACAGCATCTGGGGCAAGCAATCAACAAAGAAACTTCAACCCCAACGTCGACCAGTTTGGAGCACTGCCTCCTGGGTGGGAACGCCGTATTGATCCTCTTGCGCGAACTTACTACGTAGATCACAATACGCGAACCACAACTTGGAACCGGCCATCTCCAGATCAATCGGTGAATACGAATAATCAGGACAGCGAGACGAGTGCAGCCCGAGACCAGCATTCTCGCCGTGTTCTGGCAGATGACATGGTTGATATCGGCCGTGCTAATACACAAACGAGCGTCCACCGTACTGGTTCAACTACACCTCAACCCACTTCGAACAACACTTCGTCAGCTGCCCTCGCTGCAAGTAATAACATCACTACTGCAGGTACTGGCAGTCTTCCCGCTGGATGGGAGGAAAGGTACACCCCCGAAGGGCGCCCATACTATGTTGACCACAACACTCGCACAACTACCTGGGTCGACCCTCGTCGACAGACAATTATCCGTGTCATGGGACCCAACGGCCAAAATCCTGCCCTCCAGCCACAGGCTATTTCTCAGCTTGGACCTTTACCCTCTGGATGGGAGATGCGTCTCACCTCAACTGCACGTGTATACTTTGTCGATCACAACACCAAGACCACGACATGGGACGATCCCCGTCTTCCATCTACATTGGACGCGAACGTGCCACAGTACAAACGTGATTTCCGGAGAAAGCTCATCTATTTCCGCAGCCAGCCCGCTATGCGTGCACAACCAGGTAATTGCCAGATCAAAGTCAGGCGAAACCACATTTTCGAGGACAGTTACGCGGAAATAATGAGGCAGACCCCTAATGATCTGAAGAAGCGTTTGATGATTAAATTCGATGGCGAGGACGGTTTGGATTACGGTGGCCTTTCTAGGTGCGTTCATGAGCATAGATAATCGATCGCAAACTAACCTTTTATCAGAGAGTTCTTCTTCCTTCTCTCGCACGAGATGTTCAACCCATTCTATTGCCTGTTTGAATACTCCGCGCACGACAACTACACTCTCCAGATCAATCCTGCGTCAGGTGTAAACCCTGAACATTTGAATTACTTCAAGTTCATCGGACGTTGTCTTGGACTTGGTATCTTCCACCGACGCTTCCTCGATGCATACTTCATCGTCAGCTTCTACAAGATGATTCTGAGGAAGAAGGTCACACTATCTGACCTGGAATCTGTTGATGCAGAACTTCACCGCGGTCTAACATGGATGCTGTAAGCTTCCCGCACACCGGGTCTTCTTGCATGCTTATTCCCGAACCAGCGAAAATGACATTACGGATGTTATCGATGAGACTTTTACCACATCCGAAGAACGTTTCGGAGAGCTCGTAACGATTGAGCTGAAACCTGGAGGTGCAGACATTCCTGTGACCGAGGAGAACAAGAAAGATTATGTCGATGCCGTGGTCGAGCATCGGATCTCGAAGCGCATCAAAGATCAGTTCGAAGCCTTTATGTCGGGTTTCAGCGAGTTAATCCCCCAAGAACTAATCACTGTCTTCGATGAACGAGAGCTCGAGTTGCTCATTGGTGGGATGTCTGAAATTGATGTGTAAGTTTCTGTGTTCCCGTTGCGGCGCTGCTACCAAACCGACCCTTTTACAGTGACGATTGGACGAAACATACCGATTACCGAGGCTACGAGATGAACGATGAGGTGATCCAGTGGTTCTGGAAGTGTATTCGTAGTTGGCCACCCGAACGCAAATCCCGACTGCTACAATTTGCAACGGGTACATCTCGCATTCCCGTCAATGGCTTCAAGGATCTTCAAGGCTCAGATGGTCCGAGGCGTTTCACAATCGAGAAATCTGGCGATCCATCACAATTACCAAAGAGTCATACTTGTTTCAACCGCATCGATTTGCCACCGTATAAGGACTACGCAAGCTTGGAGCACAAGCTTACGCTTGCTGTAGAGTAAGTTCATTGTTCGTCGGGAACTTGGTTAGATCGTTGACGGGCTTGTTTTCACAGGGAAACCGTTGGATTTGGTCAGGAATAAGCATTGCAGATGGAGAACAAAGCACCCTATTTACCCCACTTTCACCTTTCCGTATTTTTCTTTTATCCTCGTGACTGAATGACATACTATCTCATCTGTAATCTTACTAGGACTTCTGTTGTTTGCATAGGGATTCGGTCTGCCTCGAATGTCGCCAGCTCTATCATCTCCTATGTTACACGCTAAGCAATACCAGAGTAGAAAATTGTCCGAAACATGTCCAAAAGCTGTCCACCATAGCGACCTCACCGCTTCTCAAACGCGAATCCGATGTAAATGTCTGACACCCATCATAAACGATTGATTCATTGAGAGATACAAGTGAAATGGCTCACTAGCAGCTTCCCACTGTTCCTCATTCATCGAGCTCTCCCCATTTGCATCCACAACTTTCATGCGCACCATGAGTTCCTTGAACTCCTCTTGTTCGGAGTGTTCTGCAAATATTTGGTGGAACTCTTCTTTGTAAATCGGGTGGAGGGAATATTCTGCAGCCAGACTATAATGGAATGTAAGAAAACCAGTCATCTAGAGGCAACCGAGACCTCCTCAACCTCCGGTGATTTAAGAGGAATAAACAAGGCGAGTGCGAAGACAATCAGGAGATGTGGGGATCACAACCTCCAGAACCATTCGCGCAAACACCCAGGATGAAGAAGACGGGTGGGTTCATGAAGCGACAGACGCAGGAGACCCACCCTACAAAGTTGTCCCAGTCTACAATATATTCCGGTACATCCTCAACAGCATCTTTGAGGAAAAAGAAATAACGATGGCCAAAGAGCGGGCGAGATTGCCGATCTTCAAAACGGATCCTATATACTGCGTTACCAAACGAAAGGTCAGTTGCAGAAGGTGGCAATGCATCGAGCCGTTCTCTGAGAGGGGTGTTATCATTTCGACAAGATGAGCGAGAATAGTGCATACAATAATTGATCGGCGTTGGGAATAGTACCGAGAAATACCCCACCCTTGCGGAGGTACTGGCTCACGTTACGAAGCATACACCGCGCTTTTTGCGATGTCTCGAATGCATAGTGCATGCAAAATTGCATCGAGACAACGTCGAAAGGCTGTGCGAGTCGCTCCGGTGGGAAAGCTTTTGACAGAGGTTCGGTGTAACAATCGATTGCAGCAAACGCAGCGTCAAATCGCGGGTTCGGCATCGTCTGCCATCTCTCACGAGCTTGGACAATGGAAACATCAGCGATATCTACAGAGATCGGCGTGTCATCAGCGAGATAAACGGTCAACGGGGGGACAGGTAATCACTTACCGGCGCAGACCAGCTCCCTAACGCGAGCTTTCGACCATTTAGTAAGGTCACCACCCTTGCCACAACCGAGATCGAGGACCTTGCCACGTCCTCTGCCCGGTCCAGAGGATTGCGGCACGATGGAAGCAGCGAGGGCTTGGTGGGCAAAGCGTGTGATCAACACAGATTTCACCCAGTTATTGAAATATTTGAGGCCGATGATGGGAGATTCCATGCGTTGCTTGACGCCGACTTCAGGGCGCATATTATCTGCGCACAGAACGAGGTCAGACGGGTAAGATGTGCACAGGGTGAATTGCATAGGAGACTCACAATGATCAATCACTTTCCCAACATCGCCAAAATGCCGTTTTACAGGCGGTGCGTTGTCCGGAGATCTGCTGCGTTCTCGTTTACGCTTGGAGAGGAGAAGCTGTGTGCCGATACCGTGGTAGTGTCGATACATCTCCATTTCGTGCGGTGTCATCGGGACAAGAACGGAGCCTGCAGGTGTTTTGCGATTGCGCGGGTTGTATGGGATGGCGGATAGTGGTGGTGATGGTGGCATTGTCGGGACAGTGGGGGGGTCGGAGGAAGAAGAGGGACGGGAGGCTGCTCTGAGGGGAGAACGGGAGAGGGGGGAGGGGGGGAGAACGCGCGAGGCAGAGGAATGGGCAGATTCAACCTGGAACGACGCACGAGATGAGGGAGGTGGAGGATACCGTGAGAAATACTGCGCTTGTCCATCCTCTGGTGATGTGTCCGTCCGCAGGATGTCGAGGACTGGGAGATTGCTCCGACGCCGCAGCGACGGTGCACCAGCCAGCCTGTCCAAATCCCCATTCAACGCCGTTGTCGGAGGCAACGACGACACAGGCGATTGGGTGTCTGTCCCCAGAAGCAGATGCGACAAGCTCGATGGCCGCGCAGAACCTGGTGTGCGCGGCTCCTGAGGCTCCGAGTTGAGCAGGACAGCCAGATCGGTTGCCCGACGAGTTACAGTCGGGCTGTTGGTTGCTCGCGAGGAGGGGGGGGAAGGGACATCGAAAGAGTGTCTTTCATGTCTGTCCGAGTCGGTGTCGTGGGCATGCGCTGGAAGGGGCTTCGACTGGGACACCGGCGAGTTCAGGGCTGCATCTCGAACTGGATCAAAGGCTGGCATCTGAGAATAATATCGATCCTTTATGTGTCGAAATGTTCAGTGGTCAATGAATCATCACCCAGTGGTCTGCGAGGAATCCCAATGAGAATGTGTTCGTCGTCGTCGTCGTCGTCGTCGTTGCAAGCGCCAAGCTCAACGTTGAGCAGCACAGTTTACTCTGGGATGTCTTATGTAATACAACATGAAACACATTCAACTCTCACGCGAGAAAAGGACCGTATCTATGCCTCCCCACCGCGCTTCTCAAGCCACTCAGAAATGTTTGTCGTCGAACGCTAAATGCACAATTTAAATCTGGGCTCAAGCACACGAGCATCATGGCTCCATCGTTTCTGGATACCCACCTTGATCCAAGTAGCGGATGCTCGCAATGAATCGAGTGTTTGTGCAAGCGCGAGGTGGTATCGCGAAGTGTCTCTGTGCTGAATCTTTTTTAAGTACTGTGGCGAATGTTAGAGATGCGACAGACTCACCTCAAA
Source organism: Butyriboletus appendiculatus (assembly GCA_038093555.1). Taxonomy (NCBI): domain Eukaryota; kingdom Fungi; phylum Basidiomycota; class Agaricomycetes; order Boletales; family Boletaceae; genus Butyriboletus; species Butyriboletus appendiculatus. The sequence continues at coordinate 61,238 of JBBPSL010000026.1, forward strand.
GAATTTGTTAACCTCTTCGATATCACTCTCCGTGTTCAAGTCATCAAGCGCGCCCTGCCAGTACACAGATTATGACGCGAGCATATGCACAGGGGAATTGACACACCGAGACAACGGACTTGAAGGAAAAATTTCCCTTGTATCGCTCCTCGAGCTGTGTCATGCTATCCCAATCACATTCCCGGACAGGAAATTTCACGGACGCACAATTTCAAAGTTATTCATGAAAAATTCGGCCGATCTTCGTCTCGTGCGGTAGTTCATGTGTTGACCATAGAAAAAGTACACGATATCCTGGTTTCTGGCTTTGTTGAGGATGAAATGTTCCGTATCCGCGTTGCAAGATTTGTCTTCACTTGCACACATCGCATACCTATCCAAAGACGGATGAAATGAAGTACTGGATAACGACCAGCCAATGTGCGTACATCGCAGATATACCGACCGAGGGTAGCGTCTTTCGGTCTTCGTAAAGACCTTTGACGAAATTATATTCTTCCGGGCCTCCATATTTCACAGCCTAGTAACGTCTAGTTCTGGTCGGCGAACCATTTTGAAATGGTCTACCTACGTTTATGGCAGCTGTTCTGAACAAGTCCACAGGGATCTTGGATCCATCTTTAGTGGCCATGTAGGCCTTGAACATTTCCCTAAGTGTGTCAACGACACTTCTTCGATGTTAACCCACCGTGCACTTGCGGCGCATATTAGCGATGACATACGCTTGATCGCCAGCCGCAGCTGCCTGTCCGATGGCTTTCGTTCGGAGCTGCGAAATGTCTACGGGTTCAGATGGCAAATACACATAGCCTAGCCTAGCCACGATTGGTTTGAAGAGATTCTGTACGAAATGCCAGTTTGATAATAGAGGTGTGATCGTGGAATCACGGTACTTGCCTTTCTGAATTCATTCAAACCTCGGACAATCTCCTCGTTTTCCCACCACGTCGACACTAAGAGAGTCAAATTTTTCGCGATACTGTCCCAAACCAAGACTGCCCAGTTCACCAACCAAGTCAGTGAAATAACATGGTCCGAAAACAGAAACACTAACACTCGGTCTCATTTCTGAAAATATCTACCACCGTAAGTGCACTACTGACGGTAGCGTGCCCAGACTTGGCAAGTGCCATAGCGTCATGAACTAGCCCAATTCGATCATTGAGGGAGGTGATAGCATCACCTTCGGCCGCTTCACGCGCGATGCGAGTGAGCCGTTCTTCAGGGTAAAGAACCCTATCTGTCCACCTATTAGAAGCACGGCTGAGGGAGAAAAGAGCAACCAAAGCTTACAAACACCATACGTCCCCGCATTTAGCTTGTATGGCTTGCTCGTGTCAATCGTCAGAGTAGTCTCTCGGGTAGTAAGCACTGCAGTCTTGTCAATTGATGGTCTCCCCGCTTTATCTACGGTCAAGACAGCGAGAGGGATAGTCCTGTTGGTATCAGTAAACAGCACTAGGTGTAGAGGCGACATAAGGGACATACCAAGTAGTTTGATTATCCTTCTGGTCGGCAGGACCAGTCTCAAGGTAGCGATCTTGACGTATTTTGATTCCGTCCTTAGTCTCAGTTACAGTGAGCACCGGAAATCCAATCTATGAAACCCAATCACTAAATAAGCAGCGAACAGAGATATCGAATTTGTCAACATATACCTTCGTAATCCAGTTCTCCATCATTTCCGAAACGTCAATGGCTACCCCATCCGGGACGTGTGTGGCTTTGTTAATCCCATTCCATAGATCTTTCGTGGTCGTATTTCCATAGAGGTGGTCCTTGAGATAGATTGAAACGCCTTTGAGGAAAATATCCTGTCCGACAAAGTTGCACAGCATGCGAAGAACTGAAGATAGTTTGGTCGACACATCAGGTACGTCTACGATAATCTTACCAGAGGCTGCTTTGGCATATGACAGTGAGTCAAATATCTGCGGGTAGTTGTCCGTTCTGTTGGTAAACCATGCATGCTTCGGGGCTTACTTGGTTAATTTGATTAGCGTCGGGACATCGAACCTCGATTGGGTGGGAAGATAGCTTGGCATCAAGGTCGAGAGCGTTATTCAGGTGTTCGGTAATGAAATTGGAGTCGACCTTCCACTCAGGGTAGAGACTAAGCAAGAGTCAGATGAAAGACTACATGCAGCCAAAGCGATCTTACTGGTCTGAATGAGACGTCAGCAAAGCACAAAACGAAGTGACTAAGACATACCGACGACGATGACTTCACCCATCTTGATAGTGTGAAGATAATATCTCGAAGTGTGAAAATGAACACATACCAAGGTGGCAAAGCCTTCGTTCAGATACAAGTAGTCCCACCACTCCATTGTCGTAATGTCTCCAAACCTCGAGGGGGTTTCAGGACCATGTAATGCCATTGCGAACAGATTTACTAACCACATATGGGCCACTTCGTGGGACTGGAAGACAGTGATGCGTTGCTTCGTCGCTAAATCGAGGCGATCCAAATCCATAAGAAATGCGCTCGTACGTCCAGTGATAAGCCCCTACGAGTCCCATAAGAGTTAAGAATGACGCCAACTGCTAGAGGATGTTACCCAGTTCTCCATGGCGCCGGCATCGAAGTCGTGGGCCTTTAAAGCATTCACTCGTGACGACTCGGAAGCAAATGTGTGTGCGTCTTACCACCAGGGTATCCAGTTTCGGAAGGGGATACTCAATGTCGAAAATCTGCTCATAGATAGGAAGTACCTTAGTCTTAACATCGAGTGCGTACTGGGCCCGAGTGATGACGTCCGGAGTTCCTGACAAGATTTGACAAATCGACATCACCCTTGGTGGCGGGAATGCTTACCATATATACGGAGTGGCCGAATTTTCCCTGTCAGCGGGCTCTTGTACGAGCTCTCCAGATGACCAAAATGCCCATTGGCATAGGCTACAAGGTAGGTTGACATCTAGCGCAATGATCAGCCTTTGGAATTGCACATACTCACAGGTCATCTCACGAGGGGAGTTGTATTAAACTTGGTGACCTTCCATTCATCCTTGTTCTGTTCCTCGGTGCCGAGGGTAGCAAACATTTTTGCTAGAGCTGCATCGTCGCAGTCGCTTGCTTCAGGCCTGTGAACCTCAGAAGCCACGGGCATGTTGCTTAGATTGGTGGTATCTATGCGGGATATCATTGTGATTGTAAATCTGGCCTTAAGTGAGGGCTCATCCCAGCAAGGGAATGCACGTCGAGCAGCAGTAGGCTAAGATGTAGGTTGGACGCATTTAGACCAATTGCTTCTTAGATGCAGCATCGATAGATCAACATACCTCAAACTGCGTGAGACTGTACGCCTTCTTTTCGCCATCATCCTCGTACGTGGACTTGTAGTACCCCATCATTGTATCGGTCAATTCTCCCGAGAAGGCGACAGTCAAGGTAGCAGTGGAGTTGGCAGGTAGCGCTGTAGGGATGTCGAGAGTGCCTCGCTCTGTCTCAGAATCAAATGTCCTGGACATGTTGACCTGGTGCACCTTGAGATCATGGGAGTACAACGATATGTCGGACAATTCTAGGTCTGCTACATTGAAGGTGAGAGCAGAGGTCTTTTCCTTGACTTGCAGTCTAGTATTTCATTACTTGTGAGTATGAACATACTAGAAAAAGAAAAGAAAAGATCACACTCGCCTGATCTTCACGAGGCCCTCAAATATCTCCTTCTTAAGGTCTGTCTTTATGGTAAGATCATAATGAGTCGGTTGGACATTCGATGGCAAGCGAAAATCATTGCTGGACATGGTGGAGAAACGGCACGTCCTGAATGCGGCTTGGAGCTTTCCCGGAAGTCGTAGGGATGTGCGTACTATAAAGGATCGTTCAAGTTGCCGTCGGCAGAAGGTACTAGCAAAGGTCGTATGACCGAGTGTGCGCATGTCACGGTGGATTCCGAGGAATGATGCCATTGGCCATTTACCCACCCTTCCTATCTCGCCGAGTCTGTCCTGATATTCGAATCGCAAAGCAACTTTGTCAATTCTCTCGCACTACCGTAACACAATACAGTAGTAAGTTACTAGGGTCGGCGACATCCATCCGGCTCACACGCTGACGAGGTGGTTCGATTGCTGATTATCAAGCATTTGCACGACGGCAAAGAAAGACCGGTTGCGAGGGCAGGAGGGACTTCGGAAACTTCCTCGCGGATACACTCTGATCGTGTTCCTTCAAAGCATTTTGGAACTGTACAGCAATACCGTCATTGCAGTCGATGAGCTCTTCCCAGCAGCGGGTGATAGCTTTGCCATTCTTGTAGTAATCTTCCTCGAGGTGCACAAGCCCATTGAAATATTTTGCACTACAAAGAGTGGTTGCCAAGGTGTCTGCTGAAAAAGGGCGAGGATCTTACTTCTCGACGACCATGCACCGTATCTCATCGAGGACTTGCTGGATAAGTTCATCTCGACCGTGCCGGACATCTCTTTTGATGTTCCTGAATTTATCAGAGATACCTTTGATAATCACCTGGTAATCAGATCAGTCATGCCAAAGTACAATGCAAATGGCCGGCCAGGTACAGCTTGGATTTCATTGAGTACCTGTGAGATTTGTATTTAAGCAGGTGAATGAGAGACTACAAAAACACTCACCTCCACGATATCTTGAATCCCAACCTCGTCACCGATTTGACTGTGCACTGAGGCTTTGATATGGGCTTATTGTCGCATTATACTATAAGAAAAATGGTTACCCTGTGATGACTTCAGGTTTTGTAATGTAGCCCGCGGGGTGATTTGTTCAGGTGATTCGCGGCTCATGTTCACAGTTCCTGTAGGTATCCTGAGGGGAGAGATGATATCGATATTGCTCTCGGAGGGTGAGGGAGATCGACGACTGCTCGGGGCGTTAACAGGGAGGGAGGGTCTACACGTCGGCGTCTTATTCCTGCAAGGAAAGAACACGAGACTGACCTCGACGAACTGGCCTGCATCTTGGATTTGACTTTCTTGTCCAGCACGTACTCGATAGGAGATGCAAAAGTAACACTTCGGCGCCTACGTCGCGGGGATGGGACAGAGGCAGGTTCTTCCACAGCGATGCAGTCGGAAGTCCTGAACTTCGTTTGAATGTTTGCCTCTGAACGCACAAGATCAACGGACGCCTTGTGTAGCTCACTCTCCTCTCGAGCCGGAGAATTGTCGATAGTGAGATCAATGGTGATAGTTTCTGTTCCAGGTGTCGATTCCACGGCCGGTCGCGATAGCTGGTTAATGATAAGAATCCAGTCTGTTGCGGTAAAACCAGGCTAATTACCTCCACGGAATCCTCGCTCTTTTTCAAGGAGACCGAGTATTCAACGACTTCCTGAACTTGGCTAACATCGTTGTCTATGGTACGTAGGTCAGACACAAGGTGTCGATCATCTATGGTCTCTTCGGGTTTGACACGGGATTGCTCCTCTGTAAGTTGCAAAGCATCTAAAAAGGCCTGTTGAACGAAATCAAGGTCTCTCTGTGGCTCTTTGGCCGGTTCGCTCGGTTCGCAAGGGAGGATGTTGCTGGCCTACAAACATTAATTTCCTAACGTCAGATGCGAACCCAAAAAGCTGACCTTCAGCATTTCTCGAGGTAGGCTCGCCTCCGGAGTGATATTATCAGCACTCAGTTCCACTAAAGGCTATAGAGTAGCGAACAATACAATTCGACATTGTGTGAGATTGTGAAAATGGCGTTACTCACTACATTACTATTGTTCGGAAAAGGGGACTCCCTAGTTAGAATTGGTATAGGGCGTGAACTGAGGATTGATGGCGTGCCGTGACTGATCTTGATGCTGGTGTCTTGTAGAGGAGTGGTGACTAATTCCTTACGTTCCATACCATAAGTTGACTGGCCGTCTGCTGGCTTCCCTCTCTGAGTCTTGCTACGCATGCCATTGGCCCGAGCTCCGCTTGTTGTCACCGTCTGCCTCTTTTTGATCCTCGATGATCTGCGCGTCTCTTGGCAGGCTGATTCGACTTCTCGGAGTTCGTCAAAATCGACTTTCATCGGGTCAACACCAGAAGAGGCTCCTTTAACCGTCTTTGAGCGTCTCTCCGCCCTAGAGATAAAAGTGGCAGCTAGCGAAGTCTTGTCAGACTTGGCCTTATCCCCCTTTATCCCAAGTCTATCATCGCGACTCTTCTTGCGGGGAGGCGTGGATTCATCGTCAACTTCAATGATGGCTTTGCTCGAAGACTTGATAGTCTCCCTCTTTCGACGGCTTCCAGCAATCTTGGGTGGGACGCTCGTGTCCTTCGTGATCTCGATGCCGGAATGTCCTTTCTGATTAATACCGGAGGATGAGGTGAAGCGCCTGGCGTGCTGTCCGGGTTCGTCTTTTGCTGAACTAAAACCTGCCGGGGGGTTTCTTGCCGAGGCGATGATGAGTTCCGTGTCGCAGGACCCGCATTCATCAACACCCAGTTCCTTCAGCCTCTCTGTGTCAGCAAACTCCTGGTAAACGACAGACAGACCGTCGTTGACTTCATTGCCCGCCGTGATAAGAGTATCTATGTTCGGCAGTGCCTTTGGCGAAACGTTGATCTGGGTGCTAGATGACGAGCCAAATATCGGGGAATCTGGGGTCAATAGCGACATCCCACTTTCAGGTGATTTTTGAGCGACTCCTTTTGTACGGTCTCCGGTTTTCGAGACGGACTCAGAGGGTTTCTTGATTCCCGTAGCAGAGGTGGTACTGGAACTTTCATTCATACGCATACGATCGATCTTGTGTTGTGTCGGTTTCAATGCGCGATTGCAAGATGTAGATACTCTGGTTGCCGCCAGCTTGATAACCATCTCATGATCGGGTTCGAATTCGGAAATTTCTGAGAGTTCATCGCCGTCGCCAAATAACTGTATTGCTCCGGTCGAATTCCCGGGAGAGAAAGGCGATGTAAAATTCTGGATGGGCTTTGACGTTTTATTGGTAGGCGAGATCAATCTGGCGCTTTTGAGAGTGGTGGGGACGTCTTCGGTCAACCCAGAAACTTCCGGACCTGAATTTTCGTCCTTGAACGCAGGCTTTGGATTGGGCGTCGGAGAAGAGCCCACATCTCCAAAATGAGGCGCCGGGACGGCCTCAGACGTGGTCGAGTCTTCGATATCTGTTTTGTAAACTGGAGAGACAGTTTCACCAACGGTAAAAAAAGTAATCGGGGGTTGGATTTTACCTTGGTTCACGTGTTGGACTTTTCCCTCAAAACTCGCAGTTGGCGGTATTGGAGAACTGTCGTCTATGAACTTAAGCCCCGAACCAATCGAGATACTCTTTCGCTTTCTCTGCACTCTCGTCAACGGATTCAGAAAGTTCAGTTTTCCCTGTGACCAATGAATAGGGAGCTTGTCCTGCAATTGATTTCCTTACCACACCACGTCGTCGTAACGCCTCCATAAATCTGCTCACAGCATCATTCTGTAACAGAAACTTCGCGTAGAGGCGACTTCCACCGGGAGATTCCATGTCGACGTTAGCAACTAACGGCGGAGACGTCAAATAGACCATGATCAATACTTTCCCTTTTGGGACATTCTTCTCTGCATTATCAAGCGTGATTGTGCGGATGTGGGAGTATGGCACTTGCAGGCTCTCACATAGGTCGTCCTATCAAGAAAGGTTGTGAGATGGAGAACGATCAGAGGTAACAAAGCCTGCATTTTCAACGACGATATTCGCAAGGAAACCTTGTTTATCCATGATCAACCTGTCGGTTGCGAGGGGTTGGGGGAAGACGCGTCCACAGACGTCTATTTCATCGATGGAAAAGGGTTGTGGACTGGGAATAGATGCATTAGTCTTGGAGCCTTGCTGAATCATCCACTGACTAAGTAATGTCACTTCTTGCAAGAGCGTCAATGATCTGAGCAGCAACATCATCCCAGTGCGTGCCAGACGTCTTTTGCATTATATCGAGCAGTTCTGCACTGCATTTGAACAGCTTCGGGGAACCCAGAACTTCTTTCACGAACTTGACCCTTCTCGACTTTCCTTGGGAAGTGTTGTGTATAGGGGGAAGAAGTCGAGCAAATAACATCAAGAGTGCCTCGAGGAGCAGGTAATCTAGTATGGAAGGCTATGAGCATCAATCTTATATCTTAGATAGGTGAATACTGCCTCTTGTTCTGGATATAACAGACCCAAGGCGTTCACTGTTAAGGATTTATTCAGATTTGAAGTATACGCAGCAAGAAAATCTAAATGTTACCCGCCCAAAACATCACTGTGACGAAGCGCGTCCCGAATAGTGATTTGCCTGGCGGCAGTGTCTGTCAACGTATTGTAGGCCTGGGAACAGTCGCTTAGATCAAGAATCTAACGCATATATGCGACTTTTTCAGAAATAATACACTCACGGATAAGCAAAGCGATATGCTGAACAGTGGAAGTCCTCGAACGGAATCAAGGAAAAAGAATTCGCAAATGATGCGATACAAAACTTCCCAAACTGCACCATCAGATTCGACATTGCCTGCTTCCTCTGAGCGATGTTGATCCCAAAACACGAAGGATATACGCACCATCATTTTTCTGATCTAAGAAATCCTGTGGAATACGTTAGTTATCCATGTACGTGCCACTATTCCGTGATCTTACAAGGACGCCGGACAAGATGACCTCTGCAGTTGCATCCCACGCTGCGCGCAAACTCTTGTCTTCAACATTGTGTGTATCACAAAGTTTTCCTAATACCGTGGAGAGGACAGAAGAAGAAAGCTGCAATGCTGGCTGAAGGCAAGCATTATATAGCGGAAGAAGTGGTTGGCGGAGCACAGTGCAAAGTTTTTGTATCATCTGCACCGAAGGGGACGAAGAGTTCTACACAAGGGGTTGGTTAGATGTGGATCACGACAATTCACGCATACATACCAAAAGTATCAGGCAAGATGCAAGGTGATTGAACGCATCATGTACATGGTTTTCGACGCCTTTCTTGTGTAAGGCTGCTCTGAGTGCGCTAATAGCTTCTGGAACGCTTAGCATGTCAAGCAGCTTCTTAAGGTTTGCTGTGTGCGTGTTCTTGCAGAAATCAATGTTTGGGACGTGATATTCGCGTCCAAGTCCGTGTAGTCACGTTATCGAGCTGACCTCACCACGTGATCAGTGATTTTAGTCATGTGACCAGTACGCGGAGTTTCAAAGGATATAACGCGCATCATGGTTTGTGAACTGGAGCGACCTTTCATCTTCCCCTTGCGTTACCTTATACAAGATGGAGTCCCCCGAGGTAGACATAAAGCCAGCCGTTTCAACGGACGACACCCCAGAGAAGAGCCTGCTCACAGACCCAGGTACTGGCAAGCTCAAGCAGTCAAGATACGAGGACGTGTGGCCCGAGGACGTGCACGCCGCGTTCATGGAAGGTCGGTTCTCCTTTGTTTAGTAATCTACCGTTCTGCAATAACGACTAGCTGTTGCTCTGTACCCACCAATGGGTAAACGACGTCTCAAATACTACCGGGTATCTATGCACGAAAGCGAACACTTATCGGATGGCAACCGGTCCAAGTCATTTGGACGCTGCCAGCTTATTCAATCCTATATTCTGGAAAAAACTGGCAAAAATCGTTCCAGGAAGCAGGTCTCCAGTCACCTCCAGAGACTGAAAAAAATCCATAAGGACAACCCTGCCAGTTTGTCTTGTATGATAATCGTCGTGAATTACCTCTCAATTTCGTTCTTAGTGCGCCCCCTCTTCTCGGAACGCTCTCAGCCTCCCTCAGAGCATTTCTTTGCACCACAAGCTATATCCTCTCAAGATATCTTCGCAAACATTTCTTTCAGCACGCGTCACCTGAAAAGCGACTTTGGCCTTACTGTCAGTCTCCAGAATGCAGATACCAGCGCCGATAGCTCCTCTATGTTTTCCTGTGCCTCGGAAGCATCATCCCTCAATGGCGGTTCATGCAATGCGCTTGATTTGTCGACGAATTTCCCGGGCCACGATCAACCTCCCTTTTTTTTCCCTCAGGAGTTTCATTCCCCTCAACAGTGCCCGGCGGGCACCCTGCACCCTTCCGATAGCAACTACTTTTCCGAGCTCCAAGACCCGTTACTGTTCAAAGATGCGATGAATGGAGGGTTTCGGGCCGGCTCAGCGTTCAATACATCCGCGTTCTCGATATCAATGCGTCGTCTTGCTTCAAAGCTTCCTATACAGGATCGGCAAGTGGACTCGGGTTCAACAACGTACTTTTCTCGTCCAGTCCACTCTCCTGGAATCCCATCAACACATCAATGGGTTTCTAAGGATGGCTTAATGAATGGTATTTCTTGCAATTCTCCGCTCACGTCGGCCCAACAAGCATTTCATATGCCGTTCCATCCTCTTCAATTGATCCCACCAGAAAAACAACGACTTGACTTTGATCTCCCTTCTGACTGGATGTGGCCGCAAAGTCCCGACATTCCTTTCTGCCCTCGAGAAGGCACCTTTGGTGAGGTCCGCCTTCGGTACCCCCCCGAGGGGGCCATGTACGCCGATTACAATCCCACATGTCCGGAAATGAGGGTCAACTCCCCTGGATCCCACAGCTCTCTGTCTGAAAGTGAAGCGTCACGACTGCCTGGAGGAATTTCTTACACGTATGCGGTTACCAGTCCCGCGACCATGTCTGAGAGCGTTTCAAACGAGAGTGCGATCAACTTCCCCGGCCATGCCGTACCAGAATCATCCGAAAATCTTACGTCACCTCTCGTGATTAAACCCACGCCCATATACCCGATTTCATACATTCACCCCGACATTCACTTTGATGGCCACACACCAGCTCCGAGTCTTCCTCCCTAGATTATCAATTGACGGTCGCTCGCGACAACCTCAGCCCCAACGTCTCAACAAGAATACCTTGTATAAATGTTTTACGGTTTTTCCCGCCATCCTCGCATGTCCTGTTTAGAGTATACTCTAGGTTTACAAGCCTTGGGCTTGATTCGCATAGCATGTACGAAGCCTCGTAGTAATTGTATATGGGCGTGTTTAGTACACGTGTAGAACCTAATTATAGACTGTACCCGCGTATTAGTATAGCCATCAGAGCCAAGATTCTTCACTTTGACACCAACACCTGCACCTCCATCGAACGGTTTCGGTACAAGTGGTGCCTTGGGCTTTTGCAAGCAACAATGGAACCTCGCAAAAACGCAAGGCTCGCTCTAGCCTCGCTGAAGGTATAGCATCCATCCACCAAGAGGCTAGTGGCTTGAACTTTGACGACGACGATCCTTTGATATGTTGGCAGCCGCCAAGAATCAAAAGGCAACAACTGCGAAAGGCCAGTTTATTTTCTTGCTTGGCCCACGTTTGTGGGTCGTCAATGTTCAACGCCCTGAATGATCATTCCAGTATTCCTGGTTACCGGACGTCCTGCGGGTGAAAGGCAGTGTGCGTTGAGTGTTCACAATCCTCGCATTTTCACACGTTCAAGGTGGACGTACAGATAATACCACGTATTTTCGGTCCCGTCGTCACGGTTACGGTTTTCTCCGTGATTATTGTGTATGCACGCTCGCAGGGCACTAAGATCGAGCTCACGAATTCAGTGGTTCCTTTACTTTCCGTTGTGGTGAGCAAGCTATTTGTGGCCAGATGCCATTTGCGTAGACTGAATTTCTCGAAAGGTTGGCCTCATTCTGGTATTTAGGTGAGTCACTGCAATATTTCTTGCATGCCTGTCATGGAAGATTGAATACGGCTTGCACCAGAAATGGGTATGTATCACAGTTGGAGGTGTGTTGATCGACATGTGAAGAACACTAACCCACTCACAGCACTTCTTACGATCGTTACTGGGAAGGCAGGAAATCTTTTTCGACTCTCACAGCCAACGTACGATATTGCGTGCTACATTTATCATCTATACCGACACACTCTTAGGTTCGCAATCTGTCTCGCATGGTCTGGGTCCACGTTGCCCTTCCTCCCACCGAGAACGGCGTGGCCAACCCCCAAGCCAGAGTTCCAAATCCTCGACTCACTCCTGCTGACGTCAAATGTCAGAAGATTGAGACATTGCGGTATTGTGTTGGCTTTGTCTATGCAGTAAAGCACTACCTTCGTGGAGAAGACGGAGCGGATTACGGTGACCTGGCAGGAGTTCTGCCACCTCATTTCTCTTTACACGGTGATTTAGGTTATACCACAAATCGCCACCATCCTTCCGTACTGTCTTATGCAGCGATGCAAGGTTCGTCAGATGCTAGCATTGGTGACAGGCGTTCCGTGGATGCTACGAAGAGGGTCAAGCGGAAACGCAGTAAGAAGAGCGCAGGCCCACAAGCACATACTCCTGGTTCCACCACACCTCTTCTCAGCGATTCTCATGAAACTGTCGAGTTCCACCCGTATGCTGATCATATGTCGATGCCGCTTCCTTTAATGTTTGTATTCTAAGAAGTTGTCGCCCTTCTGTCCTACCCAGTTCATATATTTCCGTCTAGTATCGCCCATGAAATTACGAGCGCCATCTTCAGGTTCAAACGGGAAGGTTTACTGGAGACAGTTGGCCCTGCAGGTAAGATTAGTGCTTGACTCTACTGGGCTTAAACAAACTTTTCCATGGTCAAGGGACCAATGCGATTGGTGCATTGCGAGTTACTCTCCTCCGTTGATTTGTTGCGTGCTGAAGACACCTTGGCAGGGTTCAGTCTATGGTCGATCAGGTAACGTGTATGGAACGTATTGCTAATTCACCCATTCCTTCGTCCTGTTTGTTTCTTGCATCATGTCTCGCCACGTTCTCATCTAACCACACATCGGTAGACGGAATTCACCTCAAACAATGTGTAACGTTGTACCTTTTTGCTCTACCTCTCACTCTCATGAACGATTTGGGCTGGAGGACAATCCCAATCGTTACTGTAGTCGCATTCACATTGATGGGCATTGAAGGGATCGCGGACGAAATTGAAATGCCCTTTGGTGAGCATATTCCAGGAATTGTCTTGTACCTTACTGACGAGTACGGACCAATAGGTTATGACTCGCAGGATTTACCGCTTGGTGAGTGCCTCAAAGTGGGCAGGCTATCTTACTTAATGCGGACAGATACCTACTGTGACGACCTAAAAGAAGAGGTGGAGTGAGTGCACAACAATTGTGTAAGGCCCAGTATCTTATCTTACCTTGCACAGATATATGATCGAGAGACTGGCGGAAGGTGGTCATGGTGCAATCGAATTTGATGACGGGGAGGGAGATGATTGACATACTTGTTACCACTTACTATTCCACTCCCACTATGCAAGTTTCATTAATCTAAATTCTCATACTGGAGTGACTATCCCCAACAGTTATAGCGTGGATTGAAAAAGTCTAACTGAAGTCAGGGGTACAGAATTCTCCTGGACCGTATGGCTACGAGCAACGAATGAGCTAATTAGATCTGCACCGACACATCGACAAACCTTGGATGTCAATGCAGTTAATCCAGCAGAGTTTTCGCTGGTATGCCGCCCGCTCTGTGGCCCGGGCTTGGGTTTTTCACCTTTTGCAAATGCATCAAGCACCTTCCTCGTAGTTGTTGGGGTGAGATCCTCCTACGTTTGTCATCAGAATATGGTCTAATATCCAACTCCTGTGACGTACATAAAAGTCGTCATTGACAGCCATCATCGGTGCATTGCTGCAAGCACCCTGACATTCTACTTCGATGACGGTAAACTTTCCATCCCCAGTTGTTGCTCCAGGTTTAATCCCACCGAGATGAGAACAGACAGTATCAAGAATTTCTGTTGACCCACGCAACATGCACGGCGTGGTGGTACAAACTTGGACGAAGTTCTCGCCAATCGGCTCCCTAGACACACGTTTAACGTGACGACTCGAAGAAGAAGGACTCGGCCATGATAAATCGGCGCACCGGTTGAACATGGTGTAGAAGGTGGCGACTTCATAGACGCGCATTGGCGGCATTTCAAGGAGCTTTGCGACGTAGTTCATGACGCTAATGCTTGTCCATCCTTTGTTCTGTCGCTGACCGAGATCGAGGAGGGGAATAACGGCAGCTTTCTTGTACTGTGGAGGATACCGGGATATGATTTCTTCCGCCCTCTTCGAGTTGTCCGGAGTAAATTCAAAAGGTATCTAGGGTAAAAGACGCTTGCATGGGTGCATTGGCGCGAAACGCGAACGACATACCTTTAGGTTGTTATATTTGGTGTCCCGATGCTACTACGAATGCTTGAGCAGAGTCACACGTGTGGCAAAAGTTACCGACCACAAAAAGCGCATCTGAGCGCCTTGAAAGTGATGTAGAGATGCACCTCCGAGACACTGTAGGCCGCAGAGTAGCCGTGGATGTCAAAAGTGCGGGGAACATGAGTATGGTGACCGGAAGACTCTGAGCTGAAGAACGAGCAACGGACTGGATACTCCCACGCTCGCTAATGTAGGTAACTTGGTATGATACGCCATGAACATAATGTATACACTTTGAACCCAAAGCTTTTCATAAATTGATGTCTAACCCACCGAAACGAGGCGATTATATCAAGTATCGGATTTGTCCCCTAACTTACATCCACCATCGAGCGGCGCCATTTCGAAGTAATTTGGTCGACCTTGAGAAGCACACCAGCGGTAGCCCTTCGTAGCCCGACCTCATGTATCCCACCTACCCCTGTGACTTGAATACCTCTCTCAACCATCTTGAATACTTGGCCGGCCCATTCTCCCGTACCGATCAATAGCGCAGTGTGCTCCAGGCCAAGCGAATGGCCACCGTCCAGCTCGAGGCAGCCATCCAGGATGACTAGTGCCAAATTGAGAGCTGATGTAAGGACCGCAGCCTCTTTACTTTTACAGCCTGTTGGCGAACCGTCCTCGTCATCCAGATCCTCACTCACGGGTCTAGTAATTTGCCTGGATCCTAGAGTGACCGCAAGCTCCAGAGTGTTTGGTGCAATAAGCGCAAGCCATTGCGGCGCGTTCTGGGATGCATGTACGAGAATCGCCATGGTGCTCAGAAACGGCGACAGGATAAGAGGGTTCAAGATAAGACCCGTCCCAGCGCCGCGATATTGGTATAGGACGTCACGCTGCGCAGTCCGCTCCTCCCGTATCTGCTCGTCCCGAAGGAAGACCCAGAACCGATTGACGAGGGGCATTATGAACCACTCAGCAGCGACGCTCGTAAAAGATACTGCCTCCGGTGGACGTTGGGCCAAAGGAACCGGGTTTTTATTACTTGCTGAAACTACTTCGGTGATTTTCGAGGGTTTTTTGATCCGCAGCTGTCTTTCCCGAACGACCTCAGGCACCTTGTCAGCCGTCACTTCTTGGCTCCTGTCAATAGCTGCTTTGGTGATATCCTCAAGAAGAGGCTGGAGAGCATTGGCAGAGCTTGTGGCCAAGTATTTCTGATGCAATACAGGCGGCAACATTTTACTTGGAAAAGCGGTCCGTTGGGTCGCAAGCGGTTGTAAAGCTTGGGAATAGATAGGGAGCGATGCTAATTCTCTGGCTCCAAGTGCCAGAGCATTCAGCATCACTGAACGCTGGTCAGACGAATACTGGTTTTTGAAAAACTCCTCAATGATGCACCTGCGGGCTCCTCAGAGAAGAGATTGTAAGGAACGCATAAGGAACGTACTCAGGAGAGATTTTGGGACAGCATGTGACCAACGCTATCGCGATGCGTTGTCTCTTGTTGTCAAAATCGTCAAGATCGAATTTATTACTGAGGGATATAAAACCGTAGACAAGGTTGGCGGCGTTTTCTACTACACAGGAGGTGAGAAGACTGATGTATGACCAACCAGCTAAACTTGCCTAGCTCTGTCCCATAATCACGCTTCCTGCGGATCAGTTCCTCACCGATATTTATGGCCATTTCAATCTTGTCTGCCTCCTGGTCTTCCTCGGAGGACCCAACCCCACTGTTCCGGACGAGCTCACCCAGCTGAGCTAGATACACGGGACGAGGTATCTTCTTTTGACCGGCGCGAAGCGTGGGATCTTTCTCGATCTCCTGCAGCTCTGACGGCGTGGGTGACAAAGAGCGTGAGGACGGCGGAGAAGCATAACCAGTCAAAGAATCATCTGAATCATAGTCAGCGATGCGTTGGGCTAGCATGCCAGTTCCCGCGACAGGTCCTTGACAAGCGGCTGTCATCGACGCTGCTTCCGTGGTCAGATTACGGCCTGGCTCTCCATCATTGCCCTGAGTAGCATCATCCTCATACAAAGGCTCAAAGTCGATATCTCTCTGGGAGCATAGTTGCCTGAGATGTCTAGCCCAAACCCTACCATCATCATCACCTTCCCAATCGTCGAAGTTCAAGTTTTTGCCGACCCTGTTGGCCACCACCTCGGCAACCAACATACCACATCGGCGTACACTAGCGTCAGGGTGATTGATATAGGCGCCAACTGCAGAGACCAAGGAAGGAGAGATTGCAACTGACGTCACTTCATTTGAAGATGATGGAAAATGTGTTGCAACGAGGAGGAGTAACGTGGAGATATCTGAAAATATGTTGTAACGAGCCACATGTTCCACGAGTGAAAACCTACATTGATGTCGAGAAAGTAGAGAATACTTGATGTGTTCCGAAGCACTCCACTCGTCAACGAGGCGAGAAAGGAAAGCTTCTTGCGCTAAATCGTGGAAGAGGTCAAAATCCACCGCGAAAGGCTCGTAAGGCTGTGGAGATCACCTTGTGAAGAGTGCGTACCACTCGCCAGCCAGCATACAAAAACTCGAGAATGACTTTCACTCCAACTTCGAGCCAAGATTACAGAGATCAAACTATTCCAGAGGTCATCGTGAGGGCCAATGTTGCCAACCACGTTGCACAGAAGGGCTGCCTCCCGACGTACGATGCCCCTGTCACGAGCAGACATACCCAATGCTGATTCCAGAGAAGTAAGTGATGAAAACAAAGACATGAGGATAGCTTGCTGCGTCAGCACAGAGGGTAATGATGCTATTGTGCGGTTCCAGAGTTGCTGGTACGATTTGCTTTCCTTGTCCAAGAGTCTACGTCGGAGGGACGGCAATGTAGAGTGAAAGAATGAGGACTGCGAAGGGGATGGGTGAGCTGAGCTTGGGAATGTCCCGACGTGCACGAGCTTTGAAAAGAGCTGAGTCACAAGGGATAAATCCTCTGCGAAACATGTAAGAATTCAACGGCCAAATGCCTGGTAACTAAATACTGACCTACGATAACATGCTTGGATAAAGCATGGAGGAGGAATTCAGTTCGTATACTTAGGTTGTTATAATAATCAGGCAGGCCAAGATCAGTCGGAATCCCTTGCCCTTTGAAAGCGTTGGCTACCTTTGTGGGTACCGCGAAGATATTCCGAAGGCAATCACCCCAGGTAACCGACCTCCTCGCTGGATCACGGGTTCTACACACCGCATGAAAGAGTCTATCGATGGGATATTCCTTCGCAAGCCTCAGTAATAAGTCCACACATCGTCGGTGTAGCGGAAGGGAAAGTATCGCTGAGTAAGCGCACAAAGCCACATCGCCAGCAGGAGAAGAAGCGTTCGAGAATGCACCTGGACAAAAGTATTGCAGTGTCAAGGCAGAACAGCCCTCCTCCTCCAAAACGGTCTCCCATGTCGGCAGTATTGACTCCAGCAAAGCGCGTTGGATTGGTGGAAATACCTTTGCGATGTCAACCGTCACATCTTCGCTCGGCAACGAGTTGAACCTTCTGAATTGTGGAGGCAACAAGTTTACTCTGGCGAGCGGTAGACACAGGAGTGGGAGCAGTATCTGGAATTCGGTGATCCGGGTCTGAAGTTGAGAGAGGACATCTGGTAAGACTGCTTGTCGCGGATGGTTTGGAGACATGGTCAGTGCACGCCCTAAAACAAGAAACTGGTTTTTACAAGCATGCTTGTATACATGCGAGTACATACTTGACGAGGTGCAATCTGTATTTGAGCGAAGCTAAGCTGAAGCCATCAAATATACACAAGAGCCCAGTACACGAGCACAACAGTCTAGTGTGACTTCTTTACAATCACCTTGAAGGCTCCATTGGTCATCACTCTGGCAGTCTCTCCCGTCTCGACCCAGCCCTGATCCTCGACCCAGCTCTGATCCACGACCTCTGTA
>JBBPSL010000027.1:21767-56937 GCA_038093555.1 Butyriboletus appendiculatus
GTCTGCTCAGCCACTGACACTATCTGTTCCCTCTCAAGCACAGAGTATAGGCGAAGATGCGCGCCGATTGCTTCAAAAGACCGGGGATGTAGTCTCCAAGCCACTTGGCGCAATTAGTCGCATCTTTAGCGATGCCCTCGACGAGAAAATGTCTTACCTCCCAGGTCCATTCGCGCCATTTGAACTTGCAAGAGAACGGGCACAGGAAGGGTCAGACAATCAAACCGAACGACATTGGGCGCATCCTGATCAAATTGCTCAATTTAGGCACGGGGGAGGGAATACCTCAAAGCCACCCATCCAGACGACATATAAACCCCGCGTTCGTCGGCCTTCACCTGTCTCACCATCGCCCGGTGGCGCGTCTTTCGCAGCTGAAGACGCATCCGGAACATTGAGACCACCATACATTCCAAAGGTTATTCCTGGCGCCGTCCAGGTACCAGGAACTGCCCTCTGGCAGCAAGATGTCAGACCCGTGTCCAGTGTTCACCCAAGCTCGCTCCCTCAGCATTTGCAGCCGCCCTCCCAGGCACAACATATTTCCCGGACGCCAACGCCATCTCTTGATTTGTCTGCCGTGCAAGCTGAGATAGACAGGGCGCACGCGCACGCCAGCGCCGCCTCTCGCAGTACACTTGCCCAAATATTCCCAGGCATGGATGCTGAAGTGCGTGACTGGGTACTCGAAGCGAATGGCGGGGACTTGGGGCAGAGTATCGAGGCGTTGCTGGAGATGAGCGGGGGCTCGTAGTCGCCACTGGACGCGGGTTGGTCGTTTGGGGATAATTTGGCGCGGATAATCACGCACACGCCAAGAGCAAGATCATCAACCATCGTGGGTTCAGTCTTTATCTGTTGTTGAAACGCTTGCTGTTACGTCGTAATCTCACTGTAATCCATTTTGACTGGGCGTTGGTACTATCCAATCGCATCTGTTTGATTAGCTCGGGACACAGCATCTGCCGTAGGTCCAGCTATGCGGTTATGAGGTAAGCCTAGCTGAGATTTGTCTGTGGAAACATTTGCTCCAGTCTGGTCTATTGCGGCCACATACTGACCCGGAAACCTGTTTTGGGCACAGATAGCAGGGCAGGGACTCTCACTGTCTGACGCTCGTGACATCCTCGTGTTCCAGGAGGTGTAAGTATTTTTGGCAGACAATATTTTCCCCGGGTCAAATATGTTCATGATGACAAGTGCCAACGCCCGGCGGGGAGCGTGTAGCCTGCCGAGGACGCCCGAAGGCACGATTGGTGGAATTGTACACTTGGACCTGGCATTATCATACCCAAAAACGTCTACGGTAAGTAATATATAGAAGGAGCGGTCAACTCAGGGCGGCGACCGCTCCCTTCTTTCCCTCCCTTGCACTTTGTCGTACGAACCACGGACCAAGAACATGGTCAATTCCAACACGGACGACAGCGCATCCCCCGCTTCTCCCCAGAGCCTCTCAGACAAGGAACACGTCTCCCAGATCGAAGACGGTGGCAAACAGGCGCCGACGCAGACGGTGTTCAACGCCGATGTGGACATATCGGGCATCGACGAGCGCAAACTGATGCGCAAGGTGGACATGCGCACGGTTCCTTGGTTGGCGTTTTTGTATCTGCTCGCATTTCTCGACCGGACGAGTATCGGGAATGCCAAGGTGGGTACTGCCAGTGGACCTTCCCCTCTCCCCGGTGCGCGTTTATTGACTCCCCCCTTCCTTAATCATCTCCTCCTTTCCATGACGACATAGTTGTACAGCATGGAAGCAGACCTGCATCTGACGGATACACAATACTTGCTCGCCTTGACTCTCTTCTTCATTTCATATGCCATCTTTGAGGCGAGTCCCATGCCGATCGTGTTCCTATCACCCCGCTGGAACTAGTGATCCCACCCAGGTTCCTTCCAACGTCATCTTAAAGCGTCTACGGCCATCTATCTGGTTGTCTGCCCTCATGGTACTGTGGGGAATCATGATGGTATGCTCAAAGAATAAAACAAATCATGTCTCGCCGGACGGTCTAATCCACTCCTGATACAGACAGTTCAAGGTCTCATTTCAGATTTCGGCGGCCTCATGGGTGCGTGGCTGTCGTGAAATAAACACCGTCTTTTGAGATCGTTCATCCGGTAGCGATGCGGTGGTTTCTCGGCATGTTCGAGGCTGGGCTGTTCCCGGGAGTAACATACTATCTTTCATGGTGCGTGCTCGCCTCACATTACGATGTTATTTTCCTCACTTTCATATGACTCGACTTGGCGATGGCAGTTGGTACAAGCGCAGCGAGTTCGGTATCCGGATAGCGATATTTTTCTCCGCAGCGACCGTCTCCGGCGCATTCGGCGGTCTACTTGCAGTCAGCATTTCCCATTTCTCCCTCGCCCTTCCATCGACGACGCTTACCCTGACGTATGTGTTTCAATAAGGCTGCGATCTCTGACATGAACGGTATCGGTGGCAAAGCCGCCTGGGCCTGGATATTTATCATCGAAGGTCTTGCGACGGTCGTCGCGGGCGTGATTTCGTTTTGGGTCATCGTCGACTTTCCCGACGACGCCAAATTCCTTAGCGAGGCGGAGCGTACGGTCGTCATTCGGCGACTTCAGGGGGACGACCAGTTTAGTGCCGCTGGCGAGCATCTCAGGTGGAGAAACGTGGTGGCGAGTTTGACAGATTGGAAGACGTATTTATACAGTGCGTCCGTCTCGAACGTGATCGGTGCGGAAGAGGATGACTGAACGGACTGGGTCACCACCCTAGCTATCGTATACTCTGGAAGCGACATGCCCTTGTATGCATTCGCGTTGTTCTTGCCGAGTATCATTTCCCAGGTGTGTATCTCTTTCTCAAGCCCGGTTTGCCATCCATCCATCCGCCCATTTGTTTTTTTCTCATCCCGGAGCATATACTTACTCACGCGAAATTGCCTCTCTCACACCAACCAGCTCGGTAAGTCGACTCCGCGTAGAAAAAAAAATCCTAAGCAATGTTGATTCTGATGGAACGTAGGTTACAAGGCGACCACGGCAAACTTGTTGACGGTGCCGGTGTACATAGCGGCGTGCATAGTCACCTGCACCATCGGCTTCTTGGCCGACCGTTATGGTCATCGCGGACTGTTTGGCTTGTAAGTCCTCGTACACCCCTGAAGTGCTGATCGTGCGACTTATGGTCATGCTTTCGATGCCTCTACTGCAGTGGCTGCCTCTGCGTCGGTACGTGACCGATTGATACGTGTAGTCGAAAGATGTCGAACCATGCCGCATATCCAGCTGCAGTGGGGTACATCATCTTGATTAGTTCTCGCAACGCGGCGCTATCATACTTTGCGGTGTATTTAGCAGCTTGGTGAGCACGCTTCCCCCTCCGACGGTCGCTCGCTGACCATCAACTTTCCGGGTAGTGGGATCTATCCGGGCATTCGTGAGTAGTGTTTTCCATCGTGGGCGTGTGGGCGTGCTATATTGACTGACGGACGACGGTCACACATAAACAGCCAACTCGGCGTGAGTGTAACATTTCATTTCATATTTGAGATTTCTCCTATAGGGCGTACTGACGATACCAGTGCATGGGTCGCGAATAACGTCGAAGGGTCCTACAAACGCAGCGTCTCTCTCGCGATGGTTATCTCCGTGTACGTCGTGCGAAACAAATCTGCGTGTGCAAACGAGAGCGTTGACGACGACGTGTTTCGACTGTTGCAGGGGAAACATACAGGGTGCGGTCAGTTCCAATGTGTACCGTGCGAACCAAACGCCGTGGTACCCCATGGGTCACGGACTTGTGTTGATGTACATTTGCTTTGGGCTGATCTCGACGATCACTATGAGGTTTCTGCTCAAGGCGGAGAATGCGCGACGGGACCGAGGGGAGAGGGATGAGGTAATCGAGGGGTATGATGGGGGGTTGGAGGTGAATGGACGGTTTGAGAGCGTGGATGAGGCCAAGAGAGAGAAGGGGGATCGGTGGAGCGGGTATCGGTATACCTTGTGATGCTCGTTCCCGGCACCACGTAGCGAGTGAGAGTCCAACAGGGACGAATGGTTGCACCCGGGACAAATCAAGAGACGGAGATTAAAAGTTGAACCCACCGATGTTTTGTGAAAGGTGTACACATGGAAAGGTGATCTAGGGAACAGAAGACGGTTAAGCTGGGTGCGCTGTAACGCCTTCATGGGACCAGTAAGGTTACGCGGTGGCCTGAGCACACACACGGGACGCTTAGGCTGGGTCTGGTCTTGGCGTCATATTCAAGGGTCCGCCGGAAATCTGATGTCGGTCCTCCAGGTCTGGAACCAATTTGGGTCAGATCTCGCGGGAGCCTTGAAGCTAAAACGTCACAAAGGCTTTGCGGGACGCATCGACTGGAATGATATTCTGCCAGCGGTGGTTGATGAGGACCGATGCTGTATGCCACTGCACTGGATGATTCCATTCAGCACGAAAAGACTTTTGAAACGTGCCCAGTGCTGCGAAGAAAGAAAGAAAAAAAAGGTTTGTGACCTCTTGAACTTATCAGCGCTGATCGGATCATGAGGACGATACGGTCGCATGGTCGTGGGGAACTGCTAAACGCAAAGTTGACGTTGGTGTCAAAGCTTACCTTGTCCATTAAGGCACTGTTGTCACCCAAGACCCTGGACGTTTCCACGCTATCGCGCTTGCGATTGGTCGATTACACGCGTTCCCTAGCGTGGTGTTGTTCGAGAAAAAAACAAGACAAAAAACATACCTGAGCGCACGACTTGTCAGATTGGCACTCGGTCGGTGGGACGAAAGGTAAATATTAACCGAATCAATTCCCCCCAGAAAATCAATCAAATGAAAGCGCAATCCGCTTAACTCCGCACCTGCCCTAAACTCGTTACAGGTTTGCCCGTTCCTTGAATTTTATAAAGGACCGCCGCGTCGGGCCTTGTCTACTTTTTTCCTTTCAGGTCCTTTCTTTTAATACCCCCACACAGAGCTCTTCCTCTATCCTTGTTTTATTAGCAAAATCCAAAAAGAGAAAAAAAAAGATGGGCCGCCCGCTTTATTCAAACGCATTCAAAACCATGCCTGCAGTCCGGGAACCAGAACCGCCGAGTTGCGAAAAATGGTCTTATCTCAACGCTTTCGATCCCGACTCGGACGAGTTTTTTGACAATGAAAACGCCGTGTACGAGGACTTTATTGACCCTGTCACGTCCGCGAACCCAGGAGAGGAGGATGAAGAAGGAGAGGAAGAACGGGACATGTTGGTCGTCCGGATGGGCAACGCCAGCCCGATTACGTCCGAGAGCAGCTTGAGTGACAGCGACAGTCCACTTGCTGTTGGTGCAGAGGATCCCGCGCATCTCGTCGTCGATGCGTTCCATGATATCAGACAGATCGAGGAGGCGGAGTTGGCGCTCGTGGAGCCTGCGGTGCGCATCCGTCTCGCGACGCGTACCCTGCCCGCGGAGCTGCGATGGGGACCTCAGATGTCAGATGCTGGACGGTCGCATTCGCGGCGCGGGTTTGCGACAGCCGCGGTTCGAACCGTCTCTTATCGCCCTTACCCGCAACGAGATGAATCGTTTCCTGTACCCGCTCCAAGCGCACCTATCCCTGTGCCTGCCGTCTCCCGACGCTCTGCCGCAGTCGACGAGCGTGCATTACCATCACCATCTACCCCGTCCCGTCAGACCCCCATGACGCATTTCTCCATGTCACCCCCACCCACCAGCACTCCTAGGCTTTACTCGTGGGCGCGCAGCCAAAGCCACTCCACCTCGCCGTCTTCTGGTGGCCCCTTTACCAATCCACACGCCCGCACATCATACGCACATCTCTCACCCGCACTCATTCGTATCCGCGATGTAACTGTCTAAATCCCAACTCGTCGCATTGCTCTCAAATCTTCACCAATCCTCCCGATTTTCCTTTATCCATCCCCTTTCCGCATTCTCCTTGTTTGAGGGACATTTTGCACGCATCTACCGTCATTTTTATATTCTTTCTACCGCACATCTAATCCACTCACTTATGCATCATATATACAATGACCGCAAAGTACTACGACACCATGCTTTGCTGTACCATCTTGTGCTTCTATAGTTATTGTGTTGCGGCAAGTGATTAGATTAGACAAGCTTAGGGCCCGGCTCTCGAATCCCATCCGCTTTCCACTGTGTACATCCCCCTTGTGCTTGCGACGATCATCCAACGTCATGTTCAACCCCACCGTGCGTCCCACTTGCCAACACTCTGACCGATCGCCCACGTCGATTTGCTCGGCGTTTTGGATAGAATTAAGCAAATAGTGTCCTCTGCTTCTGGTCCAGGCACCCTCAGAGGTGCTTCTTTAGCCGGGGACTCTGGAATATACGACACGGGTGTCGTAAGATTAGAATGTAGCGTGACTGAGACAAAAGGGTGGTCGTCTCCACTAGGCGTGGACGTGGACAAGACCGACCTGTAGATCATCTAGCATCAGTGATAGGAAGGACGGAGGGGGAGACCGCGTACACGGCAGTATCGATCACGGACCGGACAAAAGTACTGTCCATCAAGCCTTTCCAGCAAAGATGCGTAACGTCGTCGATCGAGGCGGGAGAGGGCGCGTCGTACACGGCCACATACGGGTCGACGCGATCGTTGGCGTCGAGTCTGTTTCGGCGACGTTCAAAAAAAAAAGATGCAAAGATGAATTTCCAGACGACAATGATGCGGATGTGCCCACCTCTGTGCACCCAGACAAGCCATGCCGACCCATTCAAAGAGCGCTTCGAGGCGCTCCTGATGGTCCTCTGCGTTTTCTTCCTCGGTGGATTGGGTGAGGTCGCCGACGTGAGGGACGTGCACGTCCAGCTGGTGTCGCACGTGTGCTGTCACATCTTTTGTCGTGGACCCCTCAAATTCGTCCGTCGGCGTCAACGGATCTGCAATACCAACCACCACGAGGGAGCGTCGTTACTGTAAATAGAGAGAGGAACGGGACCTGGAAAGCATAAAAAAAACATACCACCTGCACCCGCACTCACACCAACATACGCCACACGCCACCTCCCAAGCCCCTCCGCAGCCCTCACGCCATCCCAAACACCGACCGCTGTCTTCTGACGTGCCTGCACCGCAACGCTCGTCGTCTCGCGCTTCAGGGGTACAGGGATCACTGTTTAAAACACGTCCATAAATTTGCATCAAGGGGGGGAGGGCCGACGCACCGTATCGTACCGGACACCCCTTGAACGGGAGTTTCGTACCCACCAGCCCGAGCTTTTCGTACAAGATTTTCGAGACGGAGAGCGTGAGGATACCCCGTGGATCGACGCACCACGTATCCTCGGCGTCGCGCTGAATAGGAAAGGCTTTGAAAGGCCTGGTATCATCAAGATGGAAATGGAAACGTCAACGGGGCGGTTCGTGTATGGGAGCTGACTGACAGATTTGGGATCGCAAGGTGGGAGGCGTACTCGTACAGTTCAGACAAGGTAAACTGGGCCGTCGAGTAGGTTGTTTTTAGGGACGTGAATGCGTGATCCTGCGCGGTACGCGATGAAAAGACGATGTCGATCTATCCCAAGAACGAAACTGAGATACAAGGATCTCGGAGAGGGATGATCAAAGGGACAGACTTGCTGGACGAACGGATGCGACGTTGCCAATCGCTCTGATTGTAGTGAGGGTAGCGTCCCAGTGGTCAGCCTTATTCTCGATTCTCGCATCGTGTCAGGGAGGAGGGAAGGATAGGTGAACACAGCCTCCAGTTGGGGTAAAATAACCCCTAAACGGGGCGCGGTTGGTCTTTACAGAGACAATCTCACCGCCCAAGCTCACCAACCACGATATTGTCAATCAATCTCGTTCTCCCCACCCAAACAGCCCCACTCAAAATCACGGATCCACCCCCAACTGACTGCCTCTGCGACTGACCATCCAAAACCTCAAAGGTATCCGAGTCGTTCATCTGGATATAGTCCAGCTTCATATCGACACCCCTCGAAACGGCGCCTCTGGCCGCTCCATTCACAAGTACCTCAGCCGCCCGTATACACGCATCCTTTGTCTCTCCCGCCAACCAGCCAGACTCGGCAGCTTGCAGGGCTCTGTAAAGAGTATTCGCGACAGAACGCTCTTCCGTCGACAGATACGAATTTCGCGACGACAGCGCCAACCCATCGACTGGATCGCGCTCTGTTGGGACGATGTGTACATGGTTCGCCTCCGGGTTCGCTAGGAGCAGGTCACGGCACATTCTACGAAGCAACAGCGCTTGCTGGATGTCCTTTTGCCCGAAATACGCGTTCGTCGGCTGTATTGCCGTGTCAGCGTCCATCTACACGATCGAAAGAAAGGAGAGACGTACTTGAACGACATTGAAAAGCTTGGTGACGATCGTAGCCACACCTCTGAAAAAGTGGGGTCGGCTGATACCTTCCATCTGGTGGCCGTACCCCTTGACCTCGACGAACGTGCCCTTTTGCAGGGCAACGTCCTGATTTATCCCGGATGGATACATGTCCTGGACACCAGGCAAGAACACCGCAGAGGATATCCGGACGTCGCCCGAGACGTTCACCACCTGCTTTGTCAGCTGCTCGAGATCCGTGAGCAACGTGCTTGGGTAGGCGTCCAGGTCTTCATGCGGTGCAAACTGGGCGGGGTTGACAAAGATGGAGACGACCGTCAAATCGTTCTCCTGGAGCGACCTGCGAACTGCGCATTAGACGTGTGTGTGTGAGCACGTGTGTCCTCGGATTCGGGAGGGGTGGCTGACTGAGAGAGAAGTGGCCGTCGTGCAAGGCGCCCATCGTGGGCACCAAGCCAACGGTTTTCTTGTGGTCAAAGGCGGTTTGCCTCCATGCTCTGTATGCTGGGATGGAATTGAAGATCGGGATGGGAGACTGTGGGAGTGTCGAAAAGGACATCGTGGACCTATGAACGTAGTGAAACACTTGCAAGCTCCGCCAAATGCCTAGAAACATGTAAGAAACAAGGTTAACTAGGCGTGTTTGAGAACGGATAGCGAAACGTCGAGAAAGCCGAACATGGTCACCAGCGAGTGTGAAGGTTTCGCAAGCGATGCGTGGAACCTAACCCGTATAATCTGGCTGACATGTACAAAAGTCCCAAAATCGCGCTCAACGCTCTTTTCATTATCACTGGGATCGGATACTGTGTCCTCAGTGACAATGCTGATAAGAGATGGTAGATTTCGCAAGCAAGTATGGTGACGGATGTCCTGATTCGATTCGACGATAAGTTGACCTTTATCGAGGAATATCAGCGCGTGTACCGTCAGTAACCCCCGCGTCCTCGGGTAT
This sequence comes from Butyriboletus appendiculatus, assembly GCA_038093555.1. Lineage (NCBI taxonomy): Eukaryota > Fungi > Basidiomycota > Agaricomycetes > Boletales > Boletaceae > Butyriboletus > Butyriboletus appendiculatus. The sequence continues at coordinate 31,056 of JBBPSL010000027.1, forward strand.
CAACGCGCGTTAATCTCTACAGCATTGGTCCCTCCGCCATGATCGTGGTATTACATGGTCTCCGGCTGTTCTTCCAATGCCGGTGAGTCAATCAACGCGCTTCTGTGCAACCCGTTGCTCGTCGTACGATGTTTTCCAGCGCTTCCACTCTGTCTCCCTCCCACCGTCAGCCCATATCGCCCATCCATCTCTGATCTGCAACCACCTCACCACAGGATAGGCAAGAATAGCAGCGCGTGCGCGTCCAAAGACTGAGAGTGGGTGCTTGTCGGGAAGCAGTTCGGTTAGGACGTAATGCCCGACACCGAGACCAGTGCCAATGCCAAGTCCCCAAATCACCTGATGTGGTGTGTGGTATAACAAGTTCAATCTAAGGGGAAATGGTCACGCTCTTTTAGAGTGAGGTCGCATTGATCCTGACTGACCTCGAGTAGGCAACAAGCGCGACCCATGAGACGAGGCCGAGATAGACTATCAATCTAAATGCCTGATCGAGCAGGGGACACCCGCAGGAGGTAAAGCGATGGCGGAAATACATGTGGCAGGCCAGAAAAGCACCAAAATAACCCATGTATTGACTATGTGAAGATGGAAAGCCATACCCGTTCAGGTGGAGGTGACTGTCTAGATCCAATGAGATTCAGCGTTCGGACTCATCTCACAGGTCAGGACAGCGATGAGATACGTACTGCTCGGTCGTTCTTCCTTGATAATGTGTTTCAAGACCAAATTGAGCGCTTCCGAAAGTAGCTGGCCTGCCCACATGTTAATGATAGTGAGCTCGCGCGTTTGTACGGCAAGGGCAGCATATGCGGGCTAAGAGTTGCAAGTCTCGTCTGCTCGCGTGCAACTGATAGGATGATATGGTGCTGCTGTACGTACCATAAGAAGGATGGGGGTTAACGTGAACAACGCCAACACGAGGGAAGTATCTGAGGACGCATCGTCTGAAATAGTTCAAGTCAGCAATACGGTGTGATGGGCATCCACGGTACACGCCTCACATAGGACATGCGTCAGATCCAGAGAAATTCTGTTAGTCATTGTCAAGCGCGAGTGTTGGTCGGAAGAAACTTTTGACACGGAGTACACAGCCATCATTTCACCTTTCACCCTCCGATGGCTCAACGTCATTCAATTCCTGTGCTCGACTCGAGTCACTGTACCAACGGGACACGGCCGTAAATGACACTCTCATCTCAGCGCTTGCCACCTCCCATCTATAAAAGGAGGCATCGTGCGTGGACAAGTGCCGCCCTTTTCCAACTTTCCGTATGGCCTCGTTACAGCAAGTTGTCGAGCAGCTGGCGTTGCTCGCTGCCACAGGCACCAACGGCACCGCCGGTGCCGACGCTACGTCTGCAATGTCTACCCCGCGAGGGCCAGTCGATTTCATGGCGTCCACGTTCAAAATGCTCTTCTCGGCAGGTGCTTTGCGTGACTGGGCGATCCTCCTGGCCATCGGCAGTCTCTTTGAAACTGCTCGCAGGCTGTTGGCTACGCTATGGCGTTGGTTGATCAACTCGTTCTTCATCACGGCGGTCTTCGAGGAAGATGATGTCAGCTTCCGTATGGCACTCGTTTGTCATGACCTTTGATTCGTGTGTTGACTTTTTGTCTGACAGAGTGGATCATGCATTGGCTATCCAAACAGCCTTCGTGGAGTGCGTCGTGCTGTCCAATATTTCAACCGTTGGTACTGATCGTGAAATCCTGCAGAAGGAGCACGGAACGTTCAAATTAGCACTTCCAACTTTAACCTTCATGCTGTGCAGATCGACTCAAACGACGACCAGGGTGCCCACTCGCGCAAAGTGACTTATCTTCCAGCGGTGTCGGAATCATATACCCTTTGGCATAATTATCGTTGGATGAAGATTACTCGCACTATCGAGTCTCACCATGGCGGATGGTCTACCAGAGAAACGCTCGCAATGAGGTTGGTTCTGCATGATGATGTGACCCGAACATTACATTACTCAATCGTTCCAGTGTCATGACTCGTGAGCATGGAATTCTTGCAGGTATTCTCCAGGACGCCAAGAATGGGTACATCGAGGCTCAAAAGGACAAGATTACAATTTTTATTTCGGACAGATATAACAGGTACTCTCATTCAAATCAAGCCTCAGATCCGCCTACTAAAACCGTCTTGTCGGTAGCGCCAACGGCTGGAGGGAACTTGCGACACGTCCCAAGCGGCCACTCAACTCAATCATCCTCGACCCTGGCATCACAGACCTTGTCGTCGAAGATGTCCGAGATTTCCTTAGCAGCAAGGCGTGGTACGCTGAACGGGGTATTCCCTTCCGCCGTGGATACCTGCTTGTACGTGTCCTTGTCTCGTACGCAGTTGGATGCTCACTCCGCTTCTAGTATGGTGCCCCCGGATCCGGCAAGACATCTCTCATCCACAGTATCGCAGGAGAGTTGGGTCTAAACGTCTACATCGTCTCACTTTCCCGCTCCGGACTGGACGACACAGGTCTCTCCGAGCTTATCTCAGCTCTCCCTGAGAGGTGCATCGCACTCATGGAAGACATCGACGCCGCCTTCCACCACGGTCTCAGCCGCGAGTCCCCGCATGCATCATCCACCCAAACGTCCAACAACCCCGAGCAACAACAGGATATGCACAACACCGGTCCTCCCGCGCCCACCGGCAACCGCGTATCTCTGAGCGGTCTCCTGAACGCGCTGGACGGCATCGGTGCACAGGAAGGCCGCGTCCTGTTCGCAACGACGAACAGGTACAGCTCGCTCGATCCTGCGCTGTGTCGACCTGGTCGGATGGACTTGCACATCGAGTTCGGGCTCGCGAGTCGGTTCCAGGCTGAGGAGCTCTTTAAGCGATTTTATGCCCCTTCGTCCTCTGCCTTTGCCTCCGTGGGTGCTACGGAGAACAAGCGCGAGAATGGTGTGGGTGTGGGCGAGGAGGATCCCTGCTCGAAAGACCTCATCGATCTGTCCGAGTCGTCGACGCCCCATGTCCCCTCGTCCTCGCCCTCGCCATTGTCATCCCCTTCACCATCCCCCTCACCGTCACTCTCTGAAAAGACCGAGGAGAACGATTCGGCAGGACCGACCTACGTCGGCGTCTCGCACCGCGCGCGCGCGCCCAAGCTCTCGCTCGACCGCATCAACGCGCTCGCTGCCCAATTTGCGCTCGCGGTCCCGGAGCGCCAACTATCGATGGCGAGCCTGCAAGGCTTTCTGATGACGCACAAGACGCGGCCGTTTGGCGCGGTGTCGGATATCGGCGCGTGGGTGGAGAAGGAGTTGGCGGAGAGAAAGGGGGTGGAGAAGGTGGATGTTCCGGGGGCGGGTGTTTGATGTAGATCTTTCTTTTCTTTTTTCTATCTTCTTTGGCAATGTACAACAGCTGCATGCATACAATAAATGATACTGTCGCCGAGGGATCAGGCACAACCACAAAAATGTCACAAGGATACTTGATCCCAGTACTTCCATTTGCATCCTACATATGTAGTCGATCACACTACTTACGCTTGGTCCTGGATACAACACAACATTCATAATGCCTACGCCTACAAACCAATTACCCTGGTATCTCTAGACCAAAAAAAAAGGAGGAAAAAGAACGGTCTAGATGTGCGCTCGCCAAGCAAAAAGTAAATCCTGCGATTATGGCCACTAGAAATCTGTAATGTGTCGGACAAAATGGGTGAAAAAAAGTACATGCGATCTAGACAACCGGAGCGCGGGCGTATTTCCTGCGGAACTTGCTGTCCACGGACTCGAGGTAAAAGTTACCAGGCCAGATGTTCTCGACCGAGCCTTCTGGCGTGTAGTTGGCAGCGTTGTGGTTCTTCTCACGAAGCTGAAGAAAGAGCAAGGTGAGTGGGATGTCGGACGAGTTGAACATCAAAAGCGGAGCTCACAGAGAGTGCGTCGACGTATTCTTGGCACGGCACGACCTTCATGCTCGCCAATCGCTTGAGAAGGTCCATTTTTTCCCGAATCTCGCATGTGTCACCCTTGACACGAAGCGTGAAGAAACTCGATGCACAACCGCTTCCGAAAGCAAACATACTCAGACGCTTGCCCTTCAACTCGGTAGGTTCAGCGGAGGAGAGGAGCGAAGCGAGACAGCCATATAGGGAGGCGGTGTACATGTTGCCCAGCCGTTTCGAGCAGTGCATGGCCGGCTCAACCTTGTTGCTGTAAGCTGCCTTGGATGCAGCAATGAAGGTCTTCTCAAGGTTCTTGTCGGTGAGGGATGCACTGTAGGAAGTAGCGAGGATGGTATCGGGAGAAGGGACATTGGCGAACTGGGGTGCTGAGGGGGAGTTGACAAAGTCGTTGTAGAATAAACGTCCGAAACCCTTCTGAACCTGCTTGCCGTATGGGGCATGGAATACAGCATAGTCCACGTCATCAAGGGAAAAGCCCTTATCAGACTTGCCGTTAGCGTGACCATTCACATGGAGGAGCTTCTTCGTTCTGGCGGTCTTCTCACGGAAACGAGCATAGGAGGCATCAAGAGCGGAGATGTAAGTGGTTACGGAAACTGGTCCATCGACCTGGGGATACTCGGAATCCAGTTTGGGCTTGTAAAAGTCATAAGTGTTTGTCATGTGGTTTCCATGAATGGCTGGGAAAGATAAACGTCATTGTTGGGTTAACGCTAAATTGGTTAAGGCTCACGTTCAATGACCACTGGTGCGTTTGGACCAATAAGGATAGCGCATGCACCGGCACCACCAGCAGGTCGTGCAGCCCCCTCGGCATAGATTGCGATATCGCCCGCGACGACGATAGCATTGCGACCATCCCAAGATGTCGACTCGACCCAGTTGACGGCATTGAAAAGAGCAGCGGTCGAACCGTAGCAAGCGTTTTTTGAATCGACACCCTCAATGTCGAAGTTGCCCGACTCTGCAAAGAGGTCCATGAGGGTGGTTTTGACGGATTTCGACTTGTCGATGATGGTCTCTGTACCGACATCGAGACGACCAATGGACTTGGGGTCGATGTTGTACTTTTCGAGAAGGCCACTGACAGCTATTGTACAGAACTCGTCAATACGATGTTCCACGATGGTTAGATACGACGCACCGTTCAGGGCAAAAGAGTTGATGTCCTCACGGTCATCACAGCAAGCCATGTACTCCTGGCCAAGACCAATGGTGTACTTTCCGGCAGAAACGTTGTCAAAGACCTCTAGGTCAGCCTCAGAGATGCACTAACATCGGGAAAGTGATTAGACAAGAAGGTGTCGCGTGAGCAATGCATACCCTGCGGGGGAAGTAGACTTCCATGGCGAGGATACCAACATCCTTGGGACGAGGGAGGGCATACTCTTCGGAGGTGGGGACGGATACGGGAGGGATGGCCATGGCTGAGTGAAGATGAGAGGACTGGTGCTGGAAAACAGAATGACGGGGGGGATTATATAGCGGCTAAAGTTGAGGATAGGTTAATTTACATAACTGATTTATCTGAAAATCATATTAGTTGTGGTACGATATCTTTTGAGGTGGCGTGTTTCACCATCTCGAAAAAAAAAAAAAAAAAAAGAAAAGGGCAGAATTGAGTTTGCCTCTTTGGGTTAATGCGAGACACCCCCTCTGCTTCATCTGAGACATTCAAGAGTCCCAGGGATGGGAATGAGGTTCGCCTCGAGTTAGGCACAACCGTAAGCTCATCCTCAACGTTCCCTCAACGTTCTCCAGTACGTTTGCCGGGCTGGTACAACCCGAGCCCGAACCCTACGCGCTAGCCCGAGATCCGACATGTTTTGGGCGGAGCCGCGAATTCTGTCTTCTGCCTCACTGCCGCATCGAGTTGGTACATTGTCCAAGACGCTGCCCTCCGAGGTAGCCGACCACCGTGATGTTCGTATCAACCATCTTGTCGTCACTGATAGATACAGCCACAACAATAGCACTTTTATACCACACTCCCTACCTTTCTCGTGACCAGGCTCTTGTCCGCACAAACACATATGTTGACGCCCTTTGGTGATCCTCTCAAGCCTACTCTCCGAATCTCCACTGACGACCTTTGCTGCCGGCGCAGGAGATATCTACATTTGGATGGTCAGGTTCATTGTCAGCCGCATCCACCGGGCCAGGATGAATCCGGCACCCTCTCATCTGGAGCCAAGAACGTTCCATCAGCACTGCCAAGATGTCATTCACGCTCTCCACTCTTGTCTCTGGGCGCGCTCATCGCTTTCATCCACGTCCCCCGACAAGCTCAAAAAGCCAACGAAAACTTTATTTCCCCCCTGGCGGCCACACTCACGATCGGCACACTATTCCTCCGGACCGGTTACATATCTCGCTTTCTGATCCTGTTTTGGTCGCAGCAGAACGGAGACTTTCCGACGCCCCGAACACGCAGAGGCGGAGCGATTGGTCGATTATCGAGGATGCCGGCGCCAGGAAGACCGCCAAAGCCAGATCAGTCGTGTTTCACCTCAAACAGGATGGACTTCCCTCGCAAATGTCGGCTGATTGCCATCTCGCGCCCGAAGCTGTGAACCCTCTGGCAACTATACCCAACACCCAAGGAACAACGCAAGGACATTGTTGGAAGACCAGGTGTCAAGGAGCTGCGTGCAACACTGACAACTTTGCCTCCGAGAATAGGTATACATTGACCAATAAGCCTTAGCTTCCTCTCCCTGACCAATGATACTAGTCGAGACGGATCTGGTCTGGCGCCTTTGGCCAGTGAAATGTTCAAGGAGGAGCTGTACACCAAAGGTTACTTGAAGAGGCCCACGAGTCGGCCATCGAACGTCGTCCCGCGAAAATCAAGAACCAGTTTCATGTTTGTGAGCCGCAAGGTATTCCCGAAAGTCCTGGGACGACGTCAGGGACGCAAGGTTGTGGAATGTCTGAGAGCGGGACAGGTAACCAGCCTGGGTAAGTACAGATCAGTTGCTAAATTATTTCCCAAGGGCATAGCCGAGACTCCTGGCGGACTTGACGTGCAATTTGCCGAGAAGCAGCCCTTGACCTCCGTCGCTTCCGTAACACTCCGGACCCCACATGCGGACCGCTTCAAATCCCCCGGGCTGGACACAAGCTCGTCAGCATCCGAGTCGTTCGATCTATACGAGTTTTCGTACCTTACAGCATTTACAACACCACCTTCTTCGCCTTCAATTATCCTTGATGCTGAGACGTTCAAGAAAGGGGTCGACCTTGGTGACAGCAAGCACGGGGTATAACGGGGAGCTGTGCCATGAGGCACGACTGTATTGAGTGGAGATGTGTCAGTATGACGCGGTGCCAATGACAACCTTCCCAGGACGCACGGCAGCAAGACGCAATGGGCGAGTTTAGCGTGTAGCTTCTCAACGTCATTGTTGCGGTACTCAAGCAATCAGGTTTTCATGATTGGATGTGATAAGATGATCGGAATGATATTCCCAGGACGTCGGCACAGAGGAAATAAGCCGCCCACTAGCAGATCTAGAATCGCAATGCTGGCATGTTTAGTGCGTGTCATGATTGAAGAGAACCCACGAAGGCAAATACAAGCAGCCGAGAACTGATTGTTTGGTTGTCGTGTCAGAAACAAACAAACGTACTACGGAATGAGCCCAGCGAATTCTGCCCCTTTGACCTCGCATGAAACCGCAAGGAGCCTTCCAAACTGAACGCTTATATAGCGGCCCCCCCGCGACGAGTCTCATCCGATAGAATTTTCTTTGCTATTGCCTCGTGTTTGTCAACAGTAGATGCTGCGTCACTGTCATGCCATGCGCACAACTGACCTGAACCTCATGTAATAGTGGTGGACTCGTGTTCGTGTGGTGGTTATATCTGCTTCGGAAGCGGAGTCAATCAAGCACTCACCAGCTTCCATTGCCTCCCATGCAAGTCGTCGTTGATATGTCAGCGCTGACACTCGAAGTCACGCCATATCGTTCTCCCTTTGACGACGGGGACGCCGACCTCACTCTTCACGCCTCAGACGGCGCACGGTTCGCTGTTCACAAGTTGTTATTGACCATGTCTTCACCTATGCTGAAGCGTTGTCTGATGATGGGATCCTCTTCACCCTCTCCCGCTTTTGAGGGATTGCTCGTGAGGCAAGAGGGAGGACGGGACACTATCGACCTTGTCGAAGATAGTGTGACGACGGAGAGGGTTCTCCAGTACTGCTATCCCTTTCCTACCCCCATCCTCGGGAATCTCGACGACATCCAACCCGTGCTGGAGATGATGAGGAAGTTTGGGATGAAGGGCGTCATGAACCGCGTGCGGAGTCTACTTGTTCAGCCTTCGTTCCTGGATGAAGAACCGCTGCGCGTCTTCGCCATCGCCTACCGCTTCGGGTTCGAAGCCGAAACGCGCCTAGCAGCCCGACACACGCTGCGCTCCCCCATGTTCGGTCCGTACGTCAAGGAGCTGGAACACATACCGGCTTCGGTGTACCACAAACTCCTCCAGTACCATCGCAAGTGCAGCGTGGCAGCGTGCTCGCTCACGTCTGACTTTTCGTGGTTCCCTGGCTTCGCTTCGCGCTGGGTGTGGTTCCAGTGTGATGACTGTGTCCACCACTCGCTGTCGTGGCCGCTCGCAGACGGGAAGATTTACGAGGTGAATGTTTGGTTCATCGAGTACATGGAACGCACGCGGGAGGCACTTCGGGAGCGGCCATGTGCCAAGGTGGTCACCGACCCCATGCTGATCGTAGAGGCACTGGAAACAGCCGCTCCCTGCCATACCTGTCGACCAGCTGCATATCTGGATCTGAGCGCCTTCATTGCGGACCACTTCACGGCGGAAGTGGAGAAGGCGACGGAAGCGGTGCGTGCTCCAGTGACCTTGTCTCCGTTTTGTCTCAGATGGGGCTCAACTTTGTTTCAGGTAGAACTCGATATACCCTTCTAGAGGCATCGGGTGTAATGGCAATGGAAAACAGGTGTTTAGATCATTCGTCGTGTATCACCCACCTGTACAACAGCTACAGTAGATTTTCTTCGGGTGTATGACTCTTCAAGTTCACTTCTCGAGTTCTTTGCCAGTTGGTCGATTTTGGCTGAATATGGCTCGAGTCATCTGTGTTCTAAATCAATGATTTAAGCTGGAAATGAACCCAATGTCACGAGGAGAGCCGCTGCACTCACGGCTCCGTGTTCAAGACTTCCAAGTCAAGTTCCCCGAGAAATGGGCTAGCGCTCATGAGTCATGATGTATACGTAATAATTAGTAAGCGCGCTGCATCGAATACCAGATTTGGTAAGTTAGGATCACCTTCAGCTTGCCCATGTCCTCACTAGTCTCTGTTCGTACTTTGCTTGCTCTCTCCCACACTCGACCACCACCCATCCTTTCGCCCTGTCGCCGTGTCTCCCAGATATCCCCCCACTTTCGTTGTCAACTCAAGTTCATAGCGACCCCCCTTCTGCGCAGGAGCGTCACAGCGACACGTTGCGTACAATATGCACGTCCTTCCCCTGTCATCAAGTCGGACCCGGATCCAAGGAAGGGGACCGACGTCAACACCGAACCGCGCGAACGACCCACCCTTCGCGAAAACATCTACACCCTTCCAAATCTGCTGACCGCCTCACGCATCCTCGCCTGCCCCGTCCTCGGATGGTCCATCTTCCACGACGACTTTTATCTCGCGACCGGCTTGCTCGTCTATGCCGGCCTCTCAGACATCGTGAGTGATGCATTCTGATCGTTTATTCGTTTGAACAGTGGACTCGACCACGACGTCGAACGCTGGAAAAAAAAAAAATCGACAATGACGATAATGATGACATGAATGAAAAAAAGGTCGACGGGTTCTTGGCGAGGCGGTTCAACATGCACTCCGTGCTTGGCAGCATCCTCGATCCCGCTGCTGACAAGGCGTTGGTGACCACTCTTACGGTCACCCTCGCCGTCAAAGGCATGCTTCCTCGCACGTACCCATTCCTCCCTCCTTGATCACACCCTGACCCCCCTCTGTACGAACCAGTGTGGTTAGCGACTATCGTCATCGGACGCGACGCGCTCCTCAGCCTATCCGCGTTCTACATCCGTTACACCTCCCTACCTCCCCCAGTAAGCGGTGTTACTGGAAACAGAGGAGCACACTATCGATCCGTTCGTGCTATGTAGAAAAATTGGCGACGTTATTGGGATTTCTCGATCCCTTCTGCCGAAGTACGTCCAACGACCATTAGCAAGGTGTGCACGTCTTTGTTGGTCTGTTGCGTTTACATGCCTACTTTTCTTTGTAGTACAACACTGCTGCGCAGCTTGCGTTGATGTTCGGCACGACCGTCGCCCCGATCGGCCCGGCGTTTCTTAGTGCATATCTCCCCGAGATGCAGTACGCCAGTCACTTGGCTATCGTACACTCACTGATGTGTCTTCATCAGGGCCTTAGTTGCCGTGACCACCGTCTGGAGTGGTTTGTCTTACGTCTTCTCCAAGGACGCGGTTCGGGTTATCTCGGAGACGCGCAAGAAGCGACAGCCCCCATCCCAACCTTCGTAGTAATACCTTTCCACTCGGTCCTATTTGACTTCAGTGCTGAGATGATAATAATACACTACACAACATGGGCAAGATACAGACAATAGTCCGAGGCGTACATGCTACGACGGGCAAAACATGACAACGACAATACAAAGCGTTTCATCTTTGCTGAACGATCGTTCTTCGTCGACGTACCTCTTGCAAGGCGTCCGCAATAGCTTGCTTGTTGCCACAGGCTTCTCGCCAAGCATTGCTTGCACACCTGTACCAGATTGAGAAGCTGCGTACAACGTGACCGCAAGGACGTACTTTGCACGGCGAATAAATACGATGCACCACGCAGCACTCTTGAGGGTCCGACGCTTTCTCGTGGCGGCAGGCGGAGAGGGCTTAGGGTATCCTATTCGCGATATGCAGGCCAGGATACGCTTGTCACTAATCGAGGATACGTCAGGTCGAACATGACTAGAAGATACCTGTCCACGATACCTTTCTTCGAAACTCGACAGGAGTACGAGGAGGTATTGCTTTTGATAGCTGAGACCATCCCGCAATGTCGATTCCCGAGTGAACTTGGCCTTCAAGTAATGGATCTGAACGATTAGCCCTTTACACTCTTGTTTATGTTGCACCCTCAGTTCGTCGAGCTGGCCGTCGTCGCTGCTAAAGGGGGCATTACAACGAGCATCTGAAGAACAGAGGGGCGATGATGACGCACGTAGAGCAGACGTGTTGCTGCAGTCTCTTCGTCTTTGCCTTTTGGTCCTCAAGCTGATCGTTGAGGATACGAATCTGGGTCTGAGCTTGTTTCCTGGCACGTTCCGCCTTGGCGACCTCCTCCCTTTGCTTCTCCCGTGATTTCTCCTTTTCTGCACGGAGCGCCTTCAAATCGCGACCAAAGATCTCCGCATCTTTTCGGACGCGTTTCAGCTCTGCCTCGAGTGTAGCAATGGTCCTGGCAATGTCTGTCTTTTCCTTCACCATCCGGTTCTTTTCCTGTTCTGTCCGCTGGAGTTCGTCGGCTTGATGCAAAAGCGCATGTCGGAGTTCTTCGATCTCGGCAAGATGGATGTCCAACTGCTGACGTCGGTTTTCGTGCGCCTTCTGCGACGTCGAGTATTCGTTCCGAAGCTTATGGGCCCGCTGGCGACAAAAAGTCTGAGCGTCAGGCAAGCAGTATTCCAACAAAACCTCACCTCGGAGACCTGCGCATATCGCTGTTGAAGGTCCTTGTGATCGCGTGCAAGAATGGAGCGTTCTTGTCGCAGTTGCTCGATCGAAGACGTGTTTTCGCGCACTTTGGCTGCCAACACTCGCGCTTTCTGTTCCGCGTTCGCATTCACTGTGTAGAGGCTGTTTCAGGCGAGTGATCTCCACAAGAAACCAGTTCTACCTCGGAGCTCGGTCTCGAGTTCGTTGTTATCCTGCTTGGTCTTTTGCAACTGAAATTTAACGTCGTCCATATCCTTGGGTTCGATGTCAACCGACGAATCAAAACATGTCATCATCACAAGTACCATTTCAGTGCGCTGCAGCTGTCGAGCAACGTCCCCAATCTCGCGTTGCAGGCTGTGCTGTTCAGTGGACATCTTTCTGAGACGCATCCGTTCTACCTGTAATTCTGCTTCAAGATCAGCGATGACTGCCTTTGCCTTCTCGGCCTCCTACAAATGAGACAACGTCAATTCATGCATAGATTGCACGGGTGAAGTTTCTAACCCCTTGTGTTCCCGCTCTTGATCTCCGACTCTCCCGTTCCGCTTCGATCGCTTTCCTCACCTCTTGTTTCGCATTGCGCACTTCAACGTTCATACGATTCGCGGCGTCCTGGAGAACAGCCTTTTCACCCATGAGCTGGTACTTTTCGTCCTGCCATTGTTTCTTCAAGATGTCTAATTGGGCGTTCACGTTTTGAAGCTCCACACGCAGCGCCGAGCTTGATTTGATGAGTGGGGTGGGTGGATTGGCCAGGGGATCGCCTCCCGACACGTCCAAGGAGAAAGTACTATCCAAATGCGTTAGCATGGTCGTCCAGAGGATATCTGTCTCATACCTCTCATCCGCTTCATAGGCTCGCTGCAGCCTTGATGGATCGATCTTCACGAAACAATGTTGGCACCGTAGCTTCTCGAGTCGACGAAGCCGTCTCTCCTCTCTTCTCTGCAATCTCGCGTTCTCGTTCTCAAGTGACACGATGTTAGAGCGCGCATCCTCGAGATCCTTCGTGAGCTCCACGGCGTCAAGACCCGCTTCTTGTAGTTCGTCCAATTTCTGATCGATGCTCTCATTCGCGCGGTCGAGTTCCGTCTGCAGTCTTGCGATCTCCCCCAACAGAGGCGAGGCGCTCGGATCACCGGTGGTCGCATTCAACCACGAAAGCTGTCAAAGATCATCGTGAAACCTCACTCTCGAACCTTGGAATGGTGTCGGCGACGTACGTCTCTAAGCGGTGCTCCAGGCGTCTTGGGCCCCTTGATACTCATGGATAAAACATGTCGGTGGATTGGAGTAATGCCACTGGTGTTGACGGCTCTATGCGGAGTCGCCATGTCCGCGTGGCTACTCTTCAAAGCCCTGACCCGCTCCGCCAACTCCTCCTTCTCACGTTCCAACACCTCGATCCTCGTATCCTTGGCTTTCTCGATGGCTCGTCGAGCGGGGGACTGCTGGAGGAGGGCGGACAACCTTGCAATCTCTTTGTTGGCGTCGTCCAATTCTGCCTCGAGGGCCTCATCGGCTTCATGATTGCTTGGCGGGTTAACCATCGCCAGGTTTCGCTGCTTTTCTCGCTCGCGTTCCAACGCAGCCACTTTGCTCCGCAAGTCGGCCATCATCTCCTCGTCTGATCTCATCTTCTCCTCCGCGGCTTCCAATGCTTCCTCCATCTGTCGGGCAAGCTCCGTTGCCCTCTCTCCCTCGTTCTCAAGCCTCTCCATGCGATCATTGGCATGTTCCTCCTCTACCTCGTACTGATCGACGCGGTCTTGTGCACGCGCAAGTTGCTCCTGCAGATCTTTGACGCGTTCCGCCGTACTCTCCTCCAGTTCGATAATGTACGACTTGAGCGATCGCAGTTCCTCAGCGGTCTCCTTGTCGCCCTGCGCCGCGCACCGCTGGAATTCGGCTAGTGTGTCTGACTTGACTTGCAGCTCCCCCTCGAGATGGTCGAGGTCAGTGTCGCGCTCAGCGAGTTCTCGTTGCAGCTCAGAGACTCTTGCCGTCGCTCGCATGACCTCGGTGCTCATCTCGCTGAGCTGGCTGTGGAAATCCTCTTCAGCGAGCTTATTGGAGAGCCTCTCTTCCTTGAGCTCTTTCTCGAGCCCGCCGACCTTACGATGGAGCGCCGTACTTTCCTCCTCGAGTTCCTTTGTATGTGCTGTGGCTGCTTGGAGGTCGCTGCTGAGCGAGCTGATCCTGGTATTGGCTTCCTTCAAGGCGCCACCAAGCTCCTTGCCACTCTCCATTGCATTCTCAGCTTTGGCAGCACGCTCAAGTGCGAGGTCGCGCTCTGTTTCCAAATGGTCTCGAACCTTCTCCGCTTCGCGCCTTATCTTGCTGATTTGTTCGACAGCATCAGCGTGTTTTTCTTCTGCTTCTTCGACCCTCCTCTCTAGCTCACCGACGATCTCTGAGACCCCTTCCTCCACCTCCACCATCCGCTCCCGCCAGCGCTCCTTATCTCTAGCCCGCTCGCCGCGTTCCTTTCCCAGGTCCTTGGCCACTCGATCCTTCTCCACCGTCACCTGGTGGAGGTCTTCCGTTATCTTCTGGACGAGAGCTTCTAGTTCAAGCTTCTCCTCAGCCCATCCCTCCGCGTCGGATTCCTCCACATCACCCAACGAGTTCCCAGCGCTAATCCGTCTCCCTTTCCCCGCACTCTCGATGCTCAGACGCGGCCCTTGCTTGACTTCTTCGTACTTCTGTAATCGCGCAATGAGATCAATGTTCTCTTCTTGCAGACGGTGATTGAGCCCGTGCAAGTACGCATTCAGCTTTTGCGCATCGAAACGACCCATCTTGCCTCGTTCGCCGAGACCTAGAGCGGGGTCGTAAGAGGTGTTGGCGCGAACATGCGTCACAAGATCGTGCGAGGATGTGGTGGAGATGATAGAGACTCTTTCGCTCGCATCATCACAGGGGGCAAGATTGTCGCTATCTCCAGCCTCTGACGCATCGCCGTTAGGAATATACGTCTGCGCGAGGGGATGCGACATGCGACCCCGCCTAGGTCGGGGTGTTATTCCCGCAAAGGCCTTGTGCATTGCGGCCCCTGGCGTCGCCTGTCCGTCTTCCGCCACTTCGTTCATGACCGGAAGCGCGCTCAGACGTCGGTGAGGATGTGGTGTGGGAACCTTCATGCGGGGACGGGCGGTGGAGTTGATGACGGAGAGAAGGAATGATCTTCGGCGTGTGTGGGGTGTGACTAGCTCTGGATCTGCCTCGATGTCTTCTTGAGTGTCTAGTTCTTGTGGGGGTGGCGGGATATTGAACCGAGCCCGTGGACGTGGTGCGATTGCAGGAGTCGGCGTAAATGCCACGGATGGCGTAGGTGAAGAAAATGCAGTCGATGGTGCAATCGGGGAACGAGTAGCTTGGACGGTACGGTCCATTGGATAGCTCGGGTCAGACGACGCAGACGAAAACGTGGGTTCCCTATCTGAAGTGCGGTCATCATCAGTATTGGAGGGTCGCTCAGGTTCGCTCTCAAACTGTTCCACATGTCCATGGGGAGATGCACTCTGGTCTTCGTCACTTGTTCGTGAGAGGACCTCGTCGGGCAGTTGCATGGCCATGCTGGGTAGTGAGGTGACGGTCGGAGAGGCGGTGGTTGATCGGGGAAGTGGGACATGGATGCCTGAAATGGGTGACTCTGGGTCTCTGGGCAATGGGATGGAACGATTACTCCGGGGGGTAGAATTAGGCGGAGAAGATCCCGAGGAAGACGTCGATCGCGAGAGTGATGGCATTCGAGTACGAGACAGAGGCCGGCGCAGAGCGACGTTGCGATACTTGTCACTGGGTGAAGGCTGACGCGATATGTTGTATCGAGCGACAAACCTAGAGAAAGAAAAGGGCTCACCTGTGGTTCGGAGCGCAGCGAAACGGAGTAGTCATACGGCAGGCCTTTCTTCTTCGGGGTGGGTTCCGGTGGTGGTGGCTCGGGTGACAAAGGGGAGCTAGCACGGCTGACTGACTCTAGGGCATCCACCAGAGACATATCCTCGACCTCGTCGCTCTCTGGAGGTGGCAAGTACGCCTCCGGCACGCTGTTTGTACTCTTCTCCGGGGGATCTTCCGCATCAGTGTTCTCCTCCGAATCATGGGGCAACGATGTGATAGCGCTCACGTCGAAGCTCTTCTGAGCGCCTCGACCAAACGACCTCGATACCGACGACTTCACTGAGGCAGAGCGAGATGCAATTGAGGTTGCAAAGCGGACGGTGCTGGACGTGCTGGATTGTAGACGGTGGGTGGCAGTGGCGTTATGGGACGAGGTAATTGGTGGTGTTGAATGTACGGGTAGAAGCTCGTTATCGTCATCCGTAGTTGTTTGATCAGATTCGGCGTCGGGTACGACGGAGTGCTCGAACGTGGGCAATGAAGGCAGCGACGACGGCTCTTTCTCGTCTTCGATCCTGCGCCATATTCGCGATGGCGTTTCATACAAAGCCATGCTAAACGGCGCACTGGACCTGCGATAAGTTTTATGAGTTCGCTTCAACGATACCCTTTGGCGAGGTGTGAATCCAGTCGAGGAGGTCAAGGTCACGCGTTCGTTGCACTGCGTCACGTGACCGCGTCATCCTCATGGGTACATGGCAGGTCCATCTTAGCTACTTACTTTGACTAACCTTGCCTCCGCCAGGCCCAATCAAGAGATCGATAAACTTCTGAACCCTCAAATTAAGAACGTGGATGTGGCAAATGACGAGCAAGGAATATCTTTGTGGCGACCGGTATGCATAATTTCACGCTACCGTAGTCACAGTCTGATAGATGTTCATAGGGGGTCTCAGCAAGATTCCGAATCACGATGGCGGGGCAGCAAAGCAGAATGGGGCTTGCTGCAAGAGGCCCAGCGATTCAGAATCTTCGATCACACGTAGCGTCCGGGTTTTCCAAACTCGAAGAATATCACAAAAGCACCATCGACACCATCCTTGAAAACGAGTGTACCAGAATACTCTCTACAATCCACGAACAGCTAGACGTACATACATGACGCGAGACATTACCTTCTAGTATACAAGGACGAGATACAGTTCGAATCAATCGACTGGTTCAGTAAGGTTTAATCTCCAGGTGGATCTGATGAAATAGTTTAATTATTAGAGGATGTCAACTTCGAATCAAGGCACATACCTCAGATATAATCTCGTTTATTGGGACAGCAAGGTCCTTTGCATACTCCTCCATCCTCCTCGGCGCTCTGTCGCGGCAGTTCTGACAGCTGCCAGCCTTCCTCACCATACCCTCGATCCACTCCACATTCGTCAACGTTTCCGCACATGGCCGTACTCGCAGCGCATCGATAACACTGTCTTGATAGCTCTTTAAAGACAGACGTGGTAGTCCATTCTTCCTGCAGAACTTGCAGTCGAGCGGCGGCAGTGGGAACAACGACCAAAGCCGAACAAGTTGAGACATGGCTCGCCCACAACTCGCATGGTACTTGACCAAGCGCTGGTAATCCGAACCAGAAATGAAGTCTAGCTCGGCAACATATGCAGGTTCCCAGATTGCAAAACGCAACATGTACTGCGCAGCGATGTTTGTCTCCACTTCCGCCCTGTAGCGACATGCGATGGCGAACACTCGCATGGGCTCCTCTTCTAGGAACTCGGGGGCCGTTATCATCTTGACGACGAATTTGCCCACGCACTTCATGTCGTACTTGTCAGCAGCGTCGAGGACCGACATGACAATGTCTAGATTTTCGAGGATGGGGAGCTTGGAGTCATAGACGGGAGAACAAAAACTGAGCAGTTTCCGCAAGACGAAGCTCTTCTCGGCGACAGGTATGACTGGTAGGCCGTACTTTGTTTGGTCGGCGGCCTTGTCAAGCGGACAGGGTTGTGGCAATGCGAACATGTTTGCAAAGAAAGGGGACGCTAACGACAGGAGAAGCTTGTAGAAGCGAAAATCGACATTGTCTGAAGTTCGGAGAATCACGTCTGCATTAGCTCGGTCAAAGGGAGCAGTTGCGTCGATAGGTTCCAGATTTTGTTGCTCGAGCACCCCAGTGACGTAGTGCACTAGAGTTTCGAGTTCGGGGTCGAGCGGGGAAAGGTGGGGAGATTCAAACATGGTGGAAGAGAGAATGGACAGTGTCTCAAGTTGTGCCCGAGATGCACTACATGGACCGAAGAGGGGAAGTTGCAACCGTGGACACGGTGACCGGCTAGACAACTAGACCGATTGAAACTGCACACAGCCCCATTGACAGTGGCGCTGCAAGATCATATCAAGTCACAGTCGAGTGGGCGCTCGACTAGTCACCCTCGCAATAACTTACCTTTTGATTTCTTTTCCGTTCACACTATATTTCTAGCTAACGATTACCAGTCCGGGTCAATGACGCTGGTTCTCAGATACGCCGTATCCGCTGTCATATTGCGTGATTAGCTTGGTTACAGCTCACGATCGCTCTTAAGCTTGTTCCCACAACAACAACTCACGTTTTTTTTCATATGCCAAGTGCCTGGGATTGGAGCGAATCACTATGGGACCCGTAGTGTTCCTCACCAAGGAACCGTTTACAATAGTAAGTTGTCTGTAATCTGATACAAGTACCTGTACGAGTAATAATCTCAACTTTTCCCAGGTTACCCAGCGATCAAAATGGGTACCATGCTTACAATGATATCGCAAGTGGAATCTGCGTGGAATTTTCCGTCACGAGGGCCAACGGCGAACAAGGAGGTATGCACTCACGCCCGCAACTGCCTCGTCGACTGCCTCCGCAAACCTCTGCACAAAGTCCAACATGTAGGGCTGTGACTTCCGCCGACAAAATGTGCAGCCCCCCGCCCACTCCAAGGCTTTCTGCATATTTTGATGTACCGCAGCCGCGCAGGGAGTCTCCTGTAATATGACAATGGTTTCCTCCATATACTCTGCCCACCACTCCCGTGCGTATGCCCCGTGCATCATGTAGCGAGCGTCAGCTCGCTGCGTGCACATACAACAGTTCGTCCACCATTTGAAGAATCCATAGCTCTCTTTCTGCTGGAACCAGGCGAGATTGTTCCCAAGCGCCAAGACTGCCTGTACACATTTTGTGCGGTAAACCGCGAGGTTTCGAAGGTCGCCTTGGCTGATGTACTTCAACGTCGTGGGATTCGCAGGCGGTGCCGGTTGGCGCAAGAGGTACGTCGCTGCGGCTCCCGCTTCTGGTTCGTAACGAAAACGGTAAGCGATGGCAAAAACGTGCAACGTCTCTTTCTCCAG
This sequence comes from Butyriboletus appendiculatus, assembly GCA_038093555.1. Taxonomy (NCBI): domain Eukaryota; kingdom Fungi; phylum Basidiomycota; class Agaricomycetes; order Boletales; family Boletaceae; genus Butyriboletus; species Butyriboletus appendiculatus. The sequence goes on from JBBPSL010000027.1 coordinate 49,967, forward strand.
AATTGACGGTTCAAGTAGTGTCCTCCGGACGCTCCGCTCCACCTCTTCCATGCCGTATTTGATGGCCGCCTCCAACACTCCCTCTATGTCCACCGCATTTTCTAGGCCATGGCCATCGATGGTGGCGGGGTAGCAGAATCTCAGAAGCATATCCAGCACCCGACTATTTTCGGTAACTGGAATCACTTCGAGACCATTGTGCATTTCTTCGTGTGCACTGCGCGCTTGCGGCTGGGGAAGGTCGAACATAGAGTCGAAGAAGGGCGATGCAAGGGCCAGCAAACAACGATGCACTCGAAAATAAACGTCGTCAGACGAACGGAGGACAATGTCTGCCTTGTTGGAGTTGAATGGAGCTGCGGCGTCTCTACACATAGCGTGCGGGCTTGGGGATGGTAGACAAAGGTAGGTGGAAGAGACATCAGGACCGCTCTGCTTGGGATTTATATGCATGATTGAAACTAAATATGAACCGATGTGAGCGACGAATGCACACTTGTGGAAACTAGCAGGCGAAGAACTTCCCCCGGTTATCTGATATCATACAGCGGAAATAGTCTGCTGCCCAGTTTGTGCCTCGTGGGCACGCAAATTGGTGCGCATTTTCCCCCACTGATATCGGTAGAATTAACCGAACTTGCGAAGTTAAAAAAAAGTAAAAATCACATTCGGGGGAAACGCAAGTCTGCCCTCAAAGCTTGAAGACCGGTGTGTAACGTTATCGCTTGGCGAGTCTAACACAGGCTGACGACTGGCAAGACAAGATATCAAGCGTCGATCACTCCGAGGTTGACCTGGTAGATGGTAGAGCTGCTCAAAACCTCGGCCAAGCTGGCAGATAAGCCGGACGTCGAGAGCTTTCCCATACTCCGAGCTCATATATGCGATTCTTTTCTCCGAAAGCCCCTCGGATGCACAAAAACGTTTCACACCCCATGCTGTCCTCATGAAGATGGTGGTGGCATTCACATGATCATAGATGCAAAGATACAAATATTATCGGGTGGTGGTTTCGAGTGACCACACGGGCTATTCGTGGTTTGTGGCACTTCAAATACTGTCAATACATTATGGGGTGTTCCTGGCGAGACAATACCGAGAAATATACGCCATGGGATGCTTCAAGTCAAGTCTGATGGTCTGGGTTGCAGTGCCACTTCAATTACACACACTGAAGTAAAAATACATGAATATGGATTGAGCACCTATAAGCATACAGCATATTGCCCCATTTCAAATTGATGTATAGCAAGATCTGAACATGCTATTCGTCCCCCTCATCTTCACTTTTGAAGATTTCCAGTAATTGGCTGCTAGAACCAACATCTGAGTATCGGTGTGTTCGTTGTCTCTTGACGAACTGTGATGCTTGTTCGTCTTGGCGACGCGTGTTGTTTGGAAAGCGAGACTTGGGTAGAGCACGTTTTGGTCTGGGCGGATTCGGGATGATCAAATCCTGGAGAGACACGGGGTGCTCTTCTACTTTCGGGTGGATCTCGCGAGAGGTTTCCAAGTTCTGGCTATTCCGACGACTGAGACTTTGAGACGGCATCGCGTTGCACATGTTGCACGCATCGTCGCTGTCAGGAGCATGGGGTTGGTTTCACCGTGAACCTAGCAAGTAAGTGCTGACCGTGACTGAGAGTCCCAGTATCTCTTCTTCAAGGAATGGTATTTCTTGCGTAGATCAGCCGCTTCCTGTCGTGCTTCTTCCTCTTGTTCGATGATGGTGTGTTTTTCTGATGTCATGCTTTCGAGCGTATACTTGTAATCTGCGCAGCGTTGGTGCAGACGCTCATTCTCTTTGGCGAAAGTCTCGAGACGTTGTGTCAAAGTATCGATTTCCGCTGTCATTGCTGCGATGGAAGGGACGTCCATATATATTTTGCGTACAGAAGGCAAGATAAAATCATGATATTTTTGAGGAACGAATGAAAAGTCAGGTGTTGCTAAGAAAAAGGTTAGCTCTGTTGTGGATGTGGTACAATAAACCGAAACCTATGTGGAATGATTTGCGACAGACAGGACACGCAGACCTGAGTGCGTCTGCCCCAGAACTGATGTGGCCCCGTAGGCATCGTTCGCAGTGGACGTGGCCTTTCAGATCAGGTGAGTTGTGGTGGCGCCATGGCACAACCAGGGTGTAACACATACCACATGGGATAGAAACTGGATTCCGTAGCACGTCCAGGCAGATGCCACACTCGGCCATTGAACAGACGTCTTGACTCTTGGATGGACGGGATCAAGCTGCTCGCGGAACGTGACTACCAGTGGTCACGTGATCGCGTCAGTGTTCTTAACAAATACAAATATGGACCTCTACGCGAAATGACACTTGTCAATATTAACTTGCCTACCAACATTACTACTCAGCAGCATCGCTGCGACTAGCTTTTGCCCACGTTCTAGCGCTCGGCGTTCAGTTCTTGGAGTTTGGTCGATACACTGACCATCACGATCCTTTCACTTCGCTTTCTTTTGAATGTCAAGTCCGGTCAATTCACCTTTCAGTCCTGCTCGTCCCTCATCTAGGTCTTCGTCGCGCTGTTCACTGCGTTCTGCACGCGCGCCGAGTCCATCCGTCTCTCTGAACGATCCAGGTATTTCTCAACATCGCTCATCGTGAATTGTTTGTCATTCCGAGTCTACCTGGTTCGTTCTCTTCTATGCAGTGGCTGTTCGGAACCAAATGTCAACCTTGAGGCACTCTATCCGACAGCAGCAGGCTCAATTACACAGTCTAGAGAATATTGTTCTACGTGGGCCACGTCCACTCCCTCCAGGCTTCATGGCGTCCTCCAACCATGTGTCTCACCCTTCCGACGATGTGCTCGATATCAGCTCTCCTCCCTCCTCTTACAACGCCAACTTCACAACCCCAAAAAAGATGCACAGATCCAGCTTTGATGTATTGCAAGGTCTGGCCGGTCGTGACTCAAGTCTTCCGCTTCCTCGGCGCGAGAGCGCGACGCCAAACTTCAAGGCAGAAGGTATTCCTGAAGGCATCCCAATGGACTTTGGGGATCTCCCAAACACCAGAGACCCCGCCAAGCGAATTTCTAGTCCTACTCGTACTCTCAGTCGTGCGTCCTTCCCCGTCAAAGGCTAGAGGTCTTTCACTGACCAAGATTCAACCGCATTAATGAATGTTATTTCACCAGGCATACCTGTTGCATCAGTGGGTCAGTCATTCATCTACACACTCGGAATGTCCTCTGTCAATTACACGAAAACTTCATCCCCATAGGAAATGCTCGGGCGTTAGCCGACGATGGCTTATCCCCGAACCTTAACCGCGCCTCCCCTCAAACACCCCCAGTAACTCCAATAGATCCAAGTATTGCCAACAATCCTGCGAACCTAAACTCCACGCCCTCTCTCCAAGCCCCAACATCACCGAATCGTCGGTTCTCGCTTACACCGGCAGGGACTTCCAAGGTTCTGGCCGACCTTCAAACCGGTGTCGTCAATGCAAGGAATGCACTCGAGAATACTAAAACTCAGCTCCGTCTTTCACAACGAACGGTTGCACAGCTAACGCGTCAGACGGAGGACTTGAAAGAAGGTCGTGAACGGCTTCGACTGGAGAATGAAGGTCTGAACAACGTCGTAGCGCGCAAAGAACGACTACTTCAAGAGGTATGTATCTCTGTATTCTGCCTAGTCTTATGCTCATTTTTTCCCGAGGTTCTCGAGAGGGCACGCAAAGCAGAGGCAGAAGCTGCTACTCTGAAATCGCAGCTCAAGACGGAAACGACTACGTCGAAGCGATCGTTGCGTGAGATGGAAACTGCCCTTGCGGAATCGACCACGTTATCTCAAAAGTCCGAACGAGAGTACATCACGTTGCGCGACAGCATCAAAAACATGACCGAGAATTGGAAGCACGAGACGGACCGACTCAGAGATGAGATGCGGAAGCGGGAGGAAAAAGTAAAGAAAGAGGCGGAAACAATTGGCAAGAAGTACAAGCAACTGGCAGAGGAGATTAAGGTAGCTCAGCTGGCCCAACCGAACGTGAAAGATCTCCAGAATGAGGACTCCAAAATTCGGAAGGAAATTGAGGACGAGTTTCGGCAAGAAATGAAGCAACTCAAGGCACAGCTCGAGGGACAATCCCATCGTAGTGACCAGGCTATTGAAACCGCCGAGTAAGAGTCGTATCCAACTTTTCTTGCAGGTGGCTGATAATAGTTGATATTCAGGACCCTCGCTGCTGAACTAGCACGGCTGCGCCGGCTTATGCAGATGGGTGCCGGACCACCACCGTCATATAGTGATTCTGAAGACGCGAGTTTTGGCTCGTAGGCTTTGCTTTCCCTCTAGGCGGTAGTTATTTCGACTTTCTTCCCCATTCATGTTTCCTCATGGACGGGCTGTCATTTCATGTATCCAATACACTCGTTTTCCTACACATACTGCGTTTTTTTGTTCCATACCCAGGATATCTGCTAACTTCTAGCTAACAATGTTAATCTTTCATTCATGGAGGAACCTGCTTGCGGGGATGTGATGGGCCTGATGGCCATGGTCATGATCATCAGAATCACCTGCTAATACTATTGCCACATCCGGATCAAGATTCTTAACCGGCCGGCGCCGCAGGCTACATATAAATGAGCGCCCGGTAATTCCTGCTCTCCACTCTCATTGCATAGATCATGGCCACTATCACTACCCCCGTGACGGAAATGTTTGGAATCAAACATCCCATTCTACTTGCTGGTATATAGTGTGCAAATGAAGTGCGTCGTTCGTGTAACTCACGCTCTGCGAACTAGGCATGAATGTGGCTGCTGGGCCAGAGCTTGCAGCAGCTGTCACGAATGCTGGTGGACTGGGTGTCATCGGTGGTCACGGGTATACCCCGAAGGTGCTGAGGCAACAGGTACGTGCGAATCTTGCGATCCAAGGACATGCACGCTCACGAGTATCGACCACCCAGATCAAAGCTATTAAGGAGGACCTGAAGGACCCGAACGCTCCTTTCGGTGTCGACCTCCTCATTCCACAGGTCGGAGGTAACGCACGCAAGACGAACGTGTGTCATGTTATTCTCTGCCTGGTGCGCTGTTGCTCACGTCGGCCACTAGTATGACTACCAAAATGGGCAGCTCAATGACCTCCTCGACGTCATCATCGAGGAGAAAACCACCCTTTTTGTCTGTGCTGTCGGTGTTCCACCTCCACATGCAGTTGAAAAATTGCACAAAGCGGGCATACCCATCATGAATGTGAGTGACGCCGAACGTCGGATCGTGACTCTTGGAAACTCACGATATTTGCTACTGTAGATGGTTGGACACCCAAAACATGTCGCCAAGGCACTTGCTGCGGGTGTCGATCTCATCTGCGCCCAGGCCGGCGAGGGTGGCGGACACACTGGCGACACACCAGCGACGATTCTCATTCCTGCATGCGTGGATGCAGTCAAGGGTCACAAGTCACCTTTGACAGGAAAGCCCGTATATGTCGTTGGCGCTGGAGCTGTGTATGATGGCCGAGGTCTCGCCGCCAACTTGGCGTGGGGAGCGCAAGCTGTGTGGGTGGGTACGAGGTTTGTGGCGTCCAAGGAAGCAGGCGCACCGAAAGCGCACAAGGAGGCTGTGTTGAGCGCGGAATATGACGATGCGGTGACGACGTTGATTTACACTGGGCGCCCATTGCGAGTGCGCCGAACGCCATATGTGGATGACTGGTACGTTCGTTGTCGCCTTGTTCGCGTGTTATCAATGTGAATACCCACGTTTTTCCCCAGGAACAACAACCGGCAAGAGGAAATTAAAGAGTTGACGTCGAAAGGCATTATACCGTACAGTCACGACCTTGAACAACATCCGGAAAAGTCGCTCGAGGCTCGGGCATGGCTCATAGGACGCGTGGCTGCACTTATTCACGATATCCCTTCAGCTCAACAAATTGTGGACGATATGGTATCGGATGCTGCAAAGATTTTGCAGCAGAATGCTTTGCTCGTTACGATCAAGTCTAAGTTATAGTTATTGGCGGACGCTCCCAGAAACTGCAAATTGATATAGTATTGTACCTAGCATTTTCCTTTTTGGTTCTCTCGTTTTGGTTTCGTGTAGCGAGGGTATATGTGTTAACTTACCACATGACCGAAAGGAAGCCTGATTTTGTGTTTCATGGACTGTCTTGCACTTGCAGGTGCTTAGAATGATGATAGAACTGGAGTGCGGACTGTTCTCATCACGTGATGGGTGCATGGACCACATGGTCACCACGGTGTCAACGTGACCCCGAACGGGTTGTCGGTGCTCATCGTTCATCAACGCATCCATAATGTCCCTTCCAGATACCCAAGAGCTCGAAGGTGTTATCGTGGACATTCTCTCACGCGCGCGAGACGAGGGCCGACTCAGGTAAGCATCCTGTCGGACACACGGAAGGTATGACAGTCAATGACGCGCATTTTACGTCCAGTCAACTGACCGTGCGCATCGTGCGTCAAGAGTTGGCGACACGCTTTGATCTCGAAGAAGATATCTTGAACAGCGGGAAATACAAGTCCTTCATCAAGGGCACGGTGCATGCGACTGTGGTGAGAGACGCGCGTTCTTGGTCGTCGTTGCGTGTGCCGCGAACGATTGGGCAATGGACTGAGTTCGAACCCAGAACAGCCTCCAGAACGCGTCGGACGTGGGTGCTGGGTCGTCTCAGCGGAAAGCGGCCAAGAAAGAAAAGTCGGATGGTACGGCGAAAACTGGCCCGCGCAAACGTAAATCGGTGTGTGTCTTGTTTCGTCTGTCTGGTCGTGACGATGACACGTTTTTTATAGAAAACACAGGTGCAGCCCTCAGACGAGGAATCTCCAGAGAAGGCCGATGCATCTGAAGGTGATGTGCCACCGTCAAAGAAAGGCTCTACGCGTTCGAAACCTCCCAAGGTGAGATCTTGTTGTGACCGTGACATGGTGGCCAGACTGTAGACAAGCCAGTAAAGCCCAG
>JBBPSL010000027.1:57036-76591 GCA_038093555.1 Butyriboletus appendiculatus
CAAAACGTCAAAGAAACCAGAGAGCGAAATGAAATACAAATCCAAGGTAGGTCCACCTCGACAATTTTCATGTCATTTCTCGTCATGTACGAGTCGTAATCAGGCTATCATCGAATCCTCAGACGAAGAGGTTGCAACAGAGTCCGGAACACGAAAATCTGCTCATTCACCAAAGAAGGAGCACATGGACGCAGGGTCATCGCCTCCGAAACAGAAGCAGGTACCTTCATCCAAGATGATCTTCCACACTTGTGGCTGATCCACGTTCACATCGACGCCTAACATCAGCAGAAAGTGGACAAGAATGATTCGGATGTTGAAATGGATAGTGGGAAAGGTCCTCGCCTGTCTAGCTCCAGTTCCAATCCCAAGCGCACGACTGAACCGCCGGAAACATCGGTCTCGAAAGCGAAGAAATTGATTAGGGATCCCGTGCGTGTTTATCTGGCGCACCAATTAGAGTCTGTTGACACAATACAGATGGACTCAGAGTTATCTTCGGTCATCGACGAACCACCGAAGAAGCGACAGAAGAAGCAGGAAAAAGTATGCTTTATGTTCCATCTATTATCCGTCAAATGTCAACTGTAGCAGGAATCGGTGAAACCCCAGAAAGACGAGAAGACCAAACGGGGAAAGAACAAGGAGGTTTTGTCTAAAGATGAGGAAATGGTAAACAAACTTAAGGTAAAGCATTAGTATACCAAGTCTCATGGGTTGACAGAATTTCTTCTAGGGTATAGTTGTTGCTTGCGGTGTACGCAAGGTCTGGAAGAAGGAATTTGAAGGACTAGACAAGCCCTCGCAACAAATCAAACGAATGCATTCGATCCTCGGTGACCTTGGGATGACGCCACGATATAGCCTGGAGAAGGCGAAAGCTATTAGAGAACGGAGGGAACTGGCACAAGAACTCAGCGAGTACCCCTTTAGCCGCTCGGTTTCTAGATTTAACTCTTTTATTCAGAGGACGTGCAAGAGTTCGATAAGGCGATAAAGAGACGTGGAAAGGGACTCCGCAGCTCACCCGAGACAGAACATTCCTCCGATCAAGAGAAGGACGATGTGGATGTGCCCGTGCGAAAAAAGGTGAGTGGGTAGCACCATGTTTGACTAGAAGATGAGTCAACGCCTATTTTTTCAGCAAAATGCTCGGGCAAGTATCATGGCCTTCTTGCAGGACCAAAGCGAGGAAGAATGATATTTGGATGGGAAGTGATATATGATATACCAGGAGGTAGGTGTTTTCGCGTTCTGACAGACCAACCACTAAAAAAAAGTCAGTGCCTGTGGGTCTTGATACATTATTTCCTTTCGTCAACTTGCTGTCGTTGATACCCGCGAAGCAAAACAACACCACTTCACGGATACAAAGTCCGATATCGTTCTAAAGCATCCCCTCCGGGAAATCGTTGGAATTCCACCGTCGTTTGCTAGCGTATACAAGGCGTGATCCTTCAATTTTAAAGTGGGATGGCGTTTTAAAGACTATTTACAGTTCCTCATCTCAACAGACCGCATACATGATTTGCGCCGACAACCGCTTGTACAATGTAATATTAACGTCGCTTCTTGCCTTTTTTCGGACCCCGCTGGATTTTGCTGCCTGGTACAGATAAACCCAGCTTGATCTATCGCTCAAAAATGTCAGATCCTCCCCAGAAGCCTCCGTACCGGTATGCTACTAACAATTCCAACTCACCTGAGAAACCTCCTCCTCCACTTTCCTTGTCAAGAGTTCAGAAAAGTCGCGCATTCCCTCTGTGATTCTGCTGGAGCAACTTGCGCAGTTGCGATCTTTAACGCTCTGCACGGTGTTCGCTGCGAGACTCGCCACAGTCGCCCCGCACGGCTTTTCTCGTAGTGCCGTAAACATTTCTTCCATGAAGTTCTCCCACCATTGGAATGAGTAGCTCTCAAACAACTTGTATTGAGGTGTAGGCGATGTTGGGCACGAACACGAAGGCCTAGCGCTTGGTGGAGATGTTCCAGTGGTGGATCTGCCAGAAAGCCATGCGCAAGCTTGGCTGGTTCTATAATGAGATTTGATCCATGATACATCGTCCCCAAGAGCATATACGGCGTCGCCGCATTCTTGGTGATAGGTGAGCAAGGTCAGAAGGTCAGATGCTGTGATCAGATTGATCTCTTTGAACCAAGAAGGAAGGAGTGGCTGCGTCAATGTATATTTTGCGGCGACTAGCGTCTCTTCCTGCATCTGCTTTTGGCGTGCGAGTGCAAAACAGCGTAGAGGCTCAGCGTCGAGGACCTTGGGGTTGGAGAACGTACGGGCGACCCTCTTCTCGATCACGTCGAGAGAATATTTTTTGGCAGCTTGAAGAACGTCGAGGACATCCTCCAGCACTTCGAGATTGGGATCGTCTGCGAGTGTGCATGGATAGCAAAATCGGAGGAGGGGATCGAGGGTCTTGCTGTCTTCCGCCACAGGAACGACAATGAGACCATCCTTGATCTCCTGATCCCCGCTTCCTGGGGTAGGTTGAGGAATGCCAAAGAGGGTTTCGAAAAATGAGGATGAGAGAGAGAGGAAGAGTTTGAAGACACGAAAATCGATGTTGTCCGACGAACGCAAGATGACATCCGCCTTGGCGTGATCGAAAGGTGCAGCGGCATAGGCAGAGTCGCTGGACATTGTCGCCGATACCTGGAAACGGATGATATTGGTTGAGTTGTCAGTGGGACGAGAGAGAGAGCTCACTGGAATGATGTAGTCAGGCAGGGGGAGAAAGTTGCATCGACCCGCTTGAATGCAATCATGGATTTATACCTCTACGGACCATCGATCTGCGCGAGCGTCTTTTGGTTTCAGAAGCACCCCCACGGCATTCCTGATCCCTCCATCGGAATGCGGCCACCCAAGTCGTACAGTAAGCGTTGAGCCGTCTAGTTCATCGGTGACCCTCCTGATCATCTGCGGTAACCCGAGTTGCCCTTCGAAGATAAAACGAGGCCCAGAGATGTCAGGAATACAGTGACTGCAAGAGCAGATTTTGCCTGGTAATACATCCTGAGAAAGGAAGAGGCGGAAGAGTTTACACCCACAAAGAACCTTCAAGTTGGGCAGAATAACAGGCCCAAGCTCGGGTGTCCTGAGGTCGAAGTACGACTCGGATATCCGACATGCGATCACGAATCAATGGTTCTACAGGATTCAGTGGAATTATCAGTACAGCGGACGCTCGTCTCACCGATTCCCGCGCGGTGTATGCTGAGTTGTGCATCCGGGTTGTCACTAAGATTCATGTAAATTGTCTGATATGATTTCAGCTCGATGTATGACTTATTCAATCCAAGGGGAGTCGCCGCCAGTATGTACTACTATACCAAGCTGCACAAACACTTCAAATAGACCACTCTGGCTGATACTACTATGTACATGCAAGCATAGTGCACGATACAGAGGCCCGGATCATTCATTTCAATGAAAACTTTATTAAAACTCCAACTTCAGCTCGATCTGTCAAGAAAACCGTCAGGCTCTCTGACGAATCTCCCCGGGGGATACAATTTACCTGAGAAACCGTCTCCTCTATTTTCCTCGCAAATAAATCCAAAAGCTCGCGCATGCCATCGGCAATCTTCGGGGCGCAACCTGGACAAATCACACACCGCATTGTCATCTCCGAGGAAGCCTGCACAGTTTCTTTGCATGGCTTGTCTTGCAGTGGCATGAAGGCGTCCTCCATAAAGGCAACCCACCAGTAGGGTGGACTCATACCGAATAGTGTATATCCGTGTGTAGGTTCTCGTAGACACCTACAAATGCGAGAATTACATGAACTGTCATACTGAGGCAGCCAGAAGCAGGCTGCTGGACTCCTGTAGTGTGATGTGATCCAGGATAGATCAAACTTCAGCGCATATACGGCATCTCCGCATCGACGGTGGTAGGTGAGCAGGGAGAGTAGATCAGCCGCAGTGATCAGTTCGATCTCCTGGAACCATGACGGGATGAGTGGCTGCGTCAACGTGTATCTTGCAGCGAGTAGAGTCTCCTCCCGCAGACGTCCTCTACGCGCTATCGCGAAGCATCGCAAAGGCTCTGCCTCGAGAAATTTTGGGTTTAAGATTGCCTGGCGAGCTTTGTTCTCGATGACATCGAGAGAATACTTCCAAGCTGCCTCGAGAACATCCACAACATCCTTTGACCCCTCTAACTTGGGATCATCCGCCAATGTGCATGGATAGCAGAAACGGAGGAGGACATCGAGGGTCTTGCTGTCTTCCGTGACAGGAATGACAACAAGGCCGTCCTTGGTCTCCTGATGGTCGCTTCCTTGGGCGGGTTGAGGGATGTCAAAGAGGGTTTCGAAGAATGGGGATGCGAGAGAGAGGAGGCGTTTGAAGACGCGAAAATCGATGTTGTCCGATGAACGCAAGATGATATCCGCCTTGGGATGGTCAAAGGGTGCAGCGGCATAGGCAGAGTCACCAGACATTGTTACAGTAACTGAAGCAGGACTGCGACGGGAGGGCTCACTGCAGGAGTGATGTATGGGAGACAAACTAAGGAAGAAAGCAATTTATAGTCCATCGACCCCTAATCTGCGTGTATGTGTGCGAGGTGATTGCTAGTTGGGGATTGAATTCAAGGAGCATACGCCCCTAAAGAACAACCAAAAATGAGTCTCGACAGAAGTTCCTTCTATGCATATTTTCAGTATGATAGTCGTCCAATTTGCAGTTTTGACTCACCGCGCCCTGACCTTGCATGCAGCAGGCTAGTGGCAGAAGAAACAACTGCCGTTCTTCGACGCTGGCCTTCCAGGTACGAAGACTAGTATGTGGTACCTGGTAGGTGTACTCAAGGTGTACTGTACTAGTAGCTCCAGATTTACTATTTTGAAGTTAGCGGTCCAGGTTAATCATTGGTCAGCATACACTCGCATGGAAGGCGAACCAGAACCATTCCAGATCGACATATCTATTTTCAAGGCAAGCGACAAGTTGGCCCCACCTGTCTGTCATTTCTTCTGTCACTAGCCTGCCATCCACGAGACCAAGGCTGGTGAGTCAAAACTGCAAATTGGACGACTGTTGTACTGAAAATTTGCATGGAGGTTCTGTCGAATTACGAATTCGCAGGACAGTAGCATGAAATTGTTCTAAGTTGTTGGGCGTAAGCTCCTTATTTTTGGTATGCTTTATCCTTGCGGAAAGTACCCCGGGCCTGTCCACACTTTTTGTAAAAAGGAAACGCATTACGCAGCTTAAGTCTTTCTAGGAGAATCGACCTGATAACTGGTCAGTCGACGAGTCCATTTCTCCCTTGTGCCTCTGAAACCATCACAAGCCATGTTAGTATATGCCCGCATTCTGGTGAAAAGGTTTGGAGCGCTGCAGGGAACTTTAATATGGCACACTACCCAAGCTGCTCCAGACCGATCTGTGGTTACTAGAACCAAAAACGCACACACGGGTTGAGGGTCCGTGGAGCATAAATATGTGATTTGAATCAGGATCCCGCTTTCTTCCTCAGCTTGTCTCCCCCACATCGCTCTAGTGAGCCCTCACGCCGTAGTCTGGGTCCTGCTTCAGATACTAATGTAGCCAACAGATATCTGCGACGATGTCTGATGACCCTGCTTATGCTGCTACGCCCTTTGACCATCCCAAAGCGGATATTATCTTGCGTTCATCGGACAACATCGATTTTCGTGTCTTCAAACTCTTCCTCTCTCTTGCATCCCCATTCTTCGAAACTCTCTTTGATATCCCTCAACCTGCCCAACACAGTCAGGATCAGGAGATCAAGGACGGTCTTGTTGTTGTTCCCATAACCGAGGACAGCAAGACCCTCGATGCCCTCCTCCGCTTCTGCTATCCGTGCACATTGGCGGACGATCCCAAGTTAGAGGTGTTGCAGGATGCTATGAATGTTCTCGAGGCAGCTAGGAAGTATTCTCTTGATGCCATCGAGAAGAAAGCTCGCCAGGCGATCTCAAACCCCAAAATCCTCGAGGCAGAGCCTTTGCGATGCTTCGCGATTGCGCATAGAGGACGTCTGCGGGAGGAGACTCTACTCGCTGCAAGATACACGTTGACGCAGCCACTCATTCCGTCATGGTTCCAGGAGATCGAACTGATCACTGCGGCTGATCTACTCTCCCTGCTCGACTACCACCGTCGATGCGGAGATGCAGTATATGCGCTGAAGTTTGATCTATCCTGGATCACATCTCATTACGGGAGCTCGGCGACCTGCTCCTGGTTGACTGGCGATTATGATGATGACGACGGTTACGGTTACCGTCATCGTAATCGCAACTGTGTGTGTCCCAGACCAGCTCTGTCTACATACATGCTCTTCGGCGGCATGAATTCACCCCAATGGTGGGTTGACTTTATGGATGAAACCTTCACAGCACTGCGAGACAAGCCATGCAAAGCAACTGTGCAGGCTTCCTCGGAGAAGACAGTGCAGAATGTGAAAGCGGGAGGTTGTTCAAACTGCGCCCCGAAGATTGCCGATGGCATGCGCGACCTTTTAGATTTATTTACGAGGAAAATAGAGGAGACGGTTTCTCAGGTAAATTGAATCTCCCGGGGAGATTCCTCAGAGAGCTTGACGGTTTTCTTGACAGATCGAGTTGAAGTTGGAGTTTTAACAAGGTTCTCATTGAAATGAATGATGCCTCTGTATCGTGTATGTTTGCGTGTCGAATCAGCCAGAGGAACAATTGGTATTCCGTTGCCTTTACCATTTCCCAAAATTAAAAGGACCCAAATCGTCTAACTCGTCTGTAATAAGCACATCGACCACGCGAGGGTAATGGGTATCATGTACGATTAATGGTTGGGAATGGCGGATCTCATCCTTGGACATGCGCCGCATCATGCCGTGAAGAATATTGGTAAGACGAATGTCTCGCGACAACAGGGATATCGTATTTTAATCATCATGATTCTTGCTTGGGATTACTATGTTATTCTACCCAAAGTTCCGGCGTAGGCTCTGCATACCTGGTAAGCGCGATCTCGTCTTGTAGGTTCCTATGGCATCGCACTCGTGTTTCGCGCCTTGGAAACACTCCCCCTCAGGCTGCATCTCTAGTCCATGTACAACGTATTCGATCGCTGCGATACAGCCTTGACACGGCCGTACGGCTCGGTAGTAAGTGCAAGGTATCTCTCAGTTGCAGTGTTATTCGTGATGATACGGTGGGTTCATGGCCTCAATAGGTCGTCTTCTATGCTTCTCACTGGGCCAGGTAGTATATCGGCACAGGTACGCCGCTTGTCTTATGTGACCAAGAGTTCAAGGTTCGAGGTTTGTGCCGTTTGCGCTGACCCCGGGCCGTATCCACTCCGAGTCTAGCTAGCGACTTCATTTCGACTCGTTTCCAGTCATGGGTGCGCTGCTCGTAGCGCCATCATTGTGGCCTCGTTTTCCATGCTTTCCGGCGGCGTTCCGTCGCTCTGGTGCTCCGTGTCGGCCGTGGCGCCTCTTGACTCCTCCGACTTGCCTATATGGCCTCCTGGCCCTCTATCTCAACTCGATGTATTCGCATCATCGATGCGTTCCTTCCTATCGCCTTCAGAACACTCTAGTCTGCTGTGGAGGTCGCCTCGTACAACCGCTTCTTCGCCCGGGTCTTGAACTAGCTCACTGGCCGATTTGCTGTGCACGAATCCGTGCCGGCTGGACTGTTGTGCATCGCCATGCCATTTCGTTTCGCTATGGGGTCATTCTGATGGATTGGGGTATGGCACGTTCCGTCGGAGTATCTCCTAGAAAGCCACACGCAACGGGATTCGACCCACGACATATTACTTCTCAATGCATAGACAGCATCTGGTGCCAGGAAAGGAACGCAAGCAGATCACTTGCATTGATCAGTGTAACCTCTTGGGGCCATGGAGGGATGAATGGCTGCGTCAACGTGTACTTTGCAATAAGAAGGGTTTCCTCGTGCGCCTGTCCTCGACGAGTGAGCGCGAAGCACCGTAAATGCTCGGCGGCGAGGGTCTTGGGATTTGAGAAAGCTTGACGAACTTTTTTTTCGATGGCGTCAAGAGAAAACTTTCTAACGGCCACAAGGACGTCTACGACATCATCAAGTACCTTGACTTCGGGGTCTTCGGCTGGGCCACAGGGATAGCAAACGCGAAGGATGGAGTCAAGGGTCTTGTTCAGTTGTACTCTGGCATGCGAATTACGGCGATATCACCTTTACTGTAAACTCCTGATCCTCGCTTGTTTCAGCGAGTTGGGGGAGTTCAAATAAGGTTTCAAAAAAACGGGGCGAGGGAGAGGAATAGCTTGAAGGTACGAAAATCGATGTTATCTGATGAACGCAAGAATATATCTGCCCTGGCGTGCCCAATGGGCGCAACGGCATATGTAGAACTGGTCATCGTCCCAGATATCTGTAGGTAGACACCACCACAATCCGTGAAGTTGTTGAGAGCGATGGCCGGTGTGACCGATTACTGGGATGCTTATCGTCAGAGGGTCACGGAAGTAGAAGGTAGGTCTGAAAATTATGACCTGTTGGAATGGTCGTGCACGAGCATCCACCCGTCCTGGTAGGTAGGGAGGTCTAACAACTGAGTGCACGAACATACGACATGCTATTTGGCAGCGCAATGTGTATCGTCTAGGTTGGACGAACTCCCCGGACGAGATGCCTTGCACCCGGCCAAATTCAGTCGCATGAGAACGCTGTCTTTGATTCAATGCTTACTAGTCTTGCAACGGTGTGGTCTATGTGAACGTGAAAGTGAACTGTGGGATTTTGACCACGGTGGCCGACGCGTTATTGACGCGAGTCGCGTCAGCCCACCATCGACTCGTAGCGCGATCTCTACAATCAATCCACACGACACGCGGAATGGACGGCCTGCTCGTCGAATGCCCCATCCACCTCGGCGCAGTCCCCATCGCAGATATACTCGTTTTCAGATGCGGTAGCTCCATGAATCGGCTTCAGTTCTGCTTCCATGGAGGCTAATGAGGTACATTTGCTTTTGTTCGTTAGGACACGGATTTTGTGAGCCATGCCTGGAGGAGCACATTGCTCATCATGGACCGAGTCGTCTTTCATGCCCTACATGTCGCCAGCCCGTCAGACGCCATGAAGCTTTCCCCCTCTTTCTTTCCCCCGCCCAACCTGGGGCCACGCAGAGTAGTCACCCGACGGCTGAAGCTTCACATACACGATTGGTTAGGGAACTCAAGGAAGCAAGGGACGTTCACGCAAATTGCTCAGTACGGTTTATTGAATTACAGCATGAAATAGATACTCTAAGACAGGATGGTGCTCACCACAACCAAACAATACAACATCTTCGTGGTCGATGCGAGCTGCTAGAAGGACGACTTGCAAGGGAAGCAGACAATTCTGCACGTGCGAGGGAAGAAAACAATCAAATGCAAGAAGAAGCGACTAAGCTCCAGGTTGAAAATCACAAGACGTCCAAAGCTCTGGAGCAGGCATTAAAGGAGGTACAAGTACAAGTTGAGCGAGTGAAAGTGTTCCAAGGTTATATTGAGCAATATAAGCACAAGGTATTCTATTTGCCTTCACTTCTGTTTCTAGACTCACAACCTATAGTGCAATCTCGAGAAGAAGAAAAGGAAGGCAATTGAGAATGCCAACCACCACCTACCCAGGAAGGAGGATGACTCATTGATGGTGGTTGATGCAAATGCCCCAGACATGCTACATCAAGATGGACCTGACTTTGGATGGTTAGATGAAGCTTGCAAAGTGAAGGGTGATCGACTCACTATCCCAGATGATGAAGATTCGGAGTTAGAGAAGGTGAGTGAAGATGAAGTTCAGTTCAGTTATCCCAATACCAAAGGAAAACAAATGGTGAGCTGGAGTGACCTCGAAGGAGGAGGTATACAATACTTACTGCATCTCTAGGAAAATCAGGCACCAGAGCTACCCACTCGATTTCGTTCTGATTGGAATCTCGGATTGGAAGCCTTCGGTGGACCATCAACCGGGATTACTCGGGAACGAAGGCGTGGAAGTAGGCAGGTGGGGGGAAGCAAACTTGTCAAGGTGAAGATGTCAGTGGGGGGTGGGACTCACAAGGTGGCCGGAGGCCCGTTGGTCATCGATAGGCATGGCCATGTCAAAGGCCCTGTTGCCCTCGGCTCTAGGCAAAAGCTCAATTCAAAGAATTGAGATACGTGCTGGTCACGGTGGAGGTCTCGTAGTAGTTACTCATACCATACCATTCAACATAATTCGTTTGCCTATGTCGGGATGTATGATAGTCGGTTTGATGTATTTGATGTCATCCCGCAACTCAAATCTACTGGTCTGACCGACCGGTACTATACTGTAGGTGTTTTTACTTCCCTGGGAATTATATCCATACGCTAAGCCTCGGGGTGGTCAGCACTTCAGTACCGTTTGATGACATGTTGTACTTCTAGCTCGACGTTGTCGCTGATTCAAATGGAACTCACCTCCTTCACCACACCGTCAGGTACATGGAAATTCCTCCAGAATAGCGCTGGATCCACTGATCCATGAAATAGGCTTCCTCTTGCCCTCTATTCATGCCGCACCTCCCTTCTTCACGTGAGATCATACAGTCTTCATAGCGAAGCAACTGGAATGAACGTCACCCTAGAGAACAGCCAACTCCTAGCACCCAGAGCCTCTTCGCTGATCACTGGACCCGACTGATCCTCTCATACGCACGACACCGCCGACTCTTTACCCTTCGCGTCGAGGATGCAGAAGCGCCGGGAAGCGATTGGGACGAGGTACTACGCAATGAACGAATAAACCGTAAGCCACTCGCACCCGTCGATATGTTCGTCCAAGTTGACACCTCGAATCCCCTACCGTCCGGTTAGGTCGCGTGCTCCCCTCTTATCTCTCATCATTGCTCGCCATGCTCGTCTCAAAGAACCTGGCGGTCTACGAGCCTGCCAAGCAAACACGTTCTGTATTGTTGTTCTGGAGACAACCCGAAGAATGGGCGGAGGCGCTACACGCATGGGTAATTCTTTGCCATCCTCTTTTCAATGCGCATTGACCTTTTATTGCGTTGAAGGCGACTGCATCGGGGCAGCTGAACACGATATTGACATTTTACGAAATAACGGATCCACCTAGCCCGTCTCCTCTCTCGGGGTTACCCCTTCCGCTCTTGCGCAGAGCGATCAACATACTCGTGCGCTCAGGACGGGCTCAAATCATTGGAGTTGCTGATGGTGAAGGTGTCAGGCTGTTTGCAGGAACGAAATAATGAATTCGGCGTTTGTGTTGAACAGACTTGTATCACTTTCACTGTGCACACGTCTGCATTGCCTAAGCTGTGCGATTAGAGATAAGGAGAGTCGGGAAACGCCGAATGACTACACAGTAGGCGAGATTAAGGTTTCAGCCACACTCACCAAAGACGGACACGACCAGCAGAAAGGGCCAGTCCCCCCACATACTCTGGACAGCGACAAGATAACGCTAAAACGACGACTGCCATGGCAAGTTTTTTCCGAGCCAAATCTCTCTCTCGTACTCAACTTTCACGCAGGCCGAGCAAAAGACGACCCCAACTAACCCCATGAAAGAGCTCCGAATCGAGAAGCTCGTCATCAGTACGTTCACGTCGTCATCCCTATACGACCGAACACGAACCGGTTTCCTTTTTTTCGAACAGACATTTGTGTCGGTGAATCGGGCGATCGCCTGACCCGTGCGTCCAAAGTCTTGGAACAACTGACCGGCCAAACGCCCGTGACGTCCAAAGCCCGGTACACCGTCCGCACGTTCGGCATCCGTCGAAACGAAAAAATCGCCGTCCACGTCACCATCCGTGGGCCCAAAGCCGAAGAGATCCTCGAGCGTGGTCTCAAAGTGAAGGAATACGAGCTGAGACGGAAGAACTTTTCGGACACGGGCAACTTTGGGTTCGGCATTCAGGAGCACATTGATCTCGGTGCGAGGTATGATCCTGGTATCGGTATTTTTGGTATGGACTTTTATGTGGTGATGGGGAGACCGGGGATGCGTGTTGCGAGGAGGAAAGAGCGCAAGGCTCGCGTTGGCTTTCAACACCGTGTCACCAAGGACGACACGATGTCTTGGTTCAAGCAGAGGTTCGATGGTATCATCTTGGTGGGTACAAGTTTGTCGTAGACGTAGGGCTAGGACTGACTCCATTTTTTCCAGAAATGAATGTATACTCGTCCTCGCTTCCCGCACTGCTATGTATGCATAGCACCACGTATGAATACATTCATGTGCAACATCATGTTTTCGACATCAAAATGCATCGTTTTCATTTCCTCTCAGGATGAGTTTAACATGACTGCACAACCAGACGAATGATGTTTCGCAAATCGACCAGAGACGGTTCTTCTTTATCGACATGCATAATCGAGATCGCACCTCGTTTCAGTCGCCCCCAAGCGATAACCTCCGCGTCTCATCCCAATAATTACACAAGGTAACGCACAAAAGAGCCAATATTATGCATCGAAACACAGCGCGAATATGTAGTATTCTGTACATTCCCTCGTACGAAATAGATAACTAGACGAGATAGCACCGTCCCCATCAAAACGATCTCCCCCCGCGCTTTTTTCAACGGAACCACACGCGATCTCAGTAGCGTCACGACTTTGAGTACCATCTCCATCTCAACACCCTCATCTTGAGCACATCCTCGCCATCTACAGCCATTTTCCTGTCGTCCATGTGGTGTTGAGCGCCCTTGATGATGATGGTGTCGTTCTCAAAGATAAAGTCTCCATCGGAGATGTTCGGTCGTAGGACGCGAACGGTGGGCTTTGGACTTGGAGGCAGGCGAGGTTTCGACGACGCGTCGGTCTCGGAGCTAGGGTCCTGGGATGTGCCAGACTCGGGAAGATCAGTCCTAGCGCCACTCGAAGGCGTTGGGTCATCAGTAGACGTCTTTCGTTCCTCCGAGGTCGGCTCGGGAAGGGAGTGGTGCCGGGTAACTTGCGTCTTTGAGGCAGCTGACGTCGATGGAGAACATCGAGATGCGAGGCGTTCGCGCGGGCCGAGCACTGAAAGTGTGTATCGCGTCTGTCCTTCGTGCACGTTCCAGGTGATGAGATAAGTCTCTTTCGAGCTTTCGAGCACAAGTCCCCGTCCTGGGTCGTCAGCGGAATCCAGGTCCATGTCACCGTCCGCTTGGCTTTCTCGAGCCACAGCGATCTTCCGACGCTTGGGTGGCGGTGGGTTGCCTTGGTGAAGATGAGGGAAGAGGGCACACTGGACCACTTTCGCGTCGTATTTAAACCTGACTTGGACTGAGAATAGGATGAGAAAACGAGTAGGAGAAACCATACCCAACCCCAGTTTTGCTCTTGCCCCGATCGGGAACACCAAAGGAGATCGTCATCGCTTGCATCTTCTTCGCTTCCTCGGCGATTGCGGTCACCTCGCTCGATCCCGCCTTCTTAATCTCCATAAAGTCGACATTAAGCCTTCGCCTCTTTGGGGTATTTGTTACATCAAAGAGCGGTGGCGATGGCGGTGGGGGAAGACCAAGAATGTCAGCGCGACGCTGTGCATACTCTGCCAAACGCTGTGCACGGTTGCGAATCCCGAGACCGGGAGCGACATGTGCCTTGTGCTGACGCGGTGCGTTAACCAGGCATCGGTGATAGGTATCAAGGGAACAAACCTCGACGACGTCGACACTGATGACCTCGAATGCACTCCCGTCATGACCCCATCCCCATCCACAGCTGACACACCCTCTTCCATCGTCTTCGGCTTCTTCAAAACTCGTCATTCGGCCAGCGCTGTCGCCCCTCCCAGCTCTCTCTTCGCCATAAAATGATTCACCCCATCCACCGATGAAACGGCTCGCCCAAACACCACCCGCGTAACCCGGCGGCTGAGGATCGTTATTCGAGGAAGACGTGGAAGGTACCGAGGAAGCTGGTGGTGGGAGAGGCGTACTGGTGCGTGTGCGAGGAACACTGGCAGTTCCGTTCACGTGGCCATTGGTAGTAATGCCATTCATGCCAACGCGACTATCGCTTTGCCCGCTCTTGACAGCTCCAGAGGCCGAAGCCAGCGTAGGCACCAGTGCGAGTACGACACGTATTGTTCGACCTTCCTTCTTTGCTCGAGCGATGCCGCTCCATGTCAATAGGCCAGCGTGCACTGCGCATTGGATGACGTCGGAGTCGTCCGTGTAGACACGGCGTCGCGAGAACGAGTATTTGGATGGAGCGAATGGGAAAGGCGGTGGAGGAGGTAAGCCACCTCCCCAAAGGCGGAACTTTTGAGGTCTTGCGGGCGGTAGAAAAGATGGTGGAACAAGAACTGTAAGGCGGAGTTCAGTGGGTGTCTGAGTCGCTGCAGGCGTAGGGGAGGTAGAAGCCAAGGAGCTCGAGCTAGGTGCAGCCTCCGTGGCTTTGGCCTCGACCGGCTTGTCCTCTTCAGTGATAGGTGTAGGAATCCATTCCGGGAAATAGTAAGGGAAGGGTGTCCGTGGCCAAACATATGTTCCCAGACCGACAAATGGCTTCTTCTCTCTTTCCTTTCTGGCTTTCGCAAGTTCCTCGGCACTGGGCACGCGTTCAAGCATCTCCAGCCGCTCGCGTTCGAGTATCTCCAATCTCTCGCGCTCGAGCAGCTCGAAGCTTTCGCGTTCCAACCTCCCGAGACACTCGCGCTCCGCGACATCGAGCCCTCCCAGTCTGTCGCGCTCAAAGAGCTCGCTGAGTTCCCGTTGAAGCATCTCGAAGCGTTCCCTGGTCTCCAGTCGTTCACGTTCGACTTCTGTGTGCTCTCCCTCGCGGTTTTGGGCATTCATCGGCTCCCGCTCTCTGTCCACCACACCACACCGCTCGCGTTCCGTGAGTTCCAATCGCTCCCTCTCTCGCTTTTCAATCGATTCTCGATCGGCTCCAGGTCCAGCGGGACGTTCGTCACGTTCACGCTCAACCATCGGCACGTCGACGACCTTTCGATCCTTGTCACCTTCCCTGTCCCTCGAAGGGCCAACTCCGCTCGTGCTAGCGGCCTCGAGTCCCCTTTCCCGATCCCTCTCCATCGCTTCAAGACGTTCGCGCTCTCTCTCTCGCTCAAATGCCTCTGCTCGTTCACGTTCTACCACGTCAAAGTGGTGAGGCCGTATGGGCATGCGATCACGATCACCAGGACGTTCCAGAATGACCCTTTCACGCTCCAGAACTAAACGTTGTTCGAGAGGTAGGGGGCGTTCCCGTTCATGGAGGATGCGATCCCTGTCGTTGATGGGTATGCGTTCCCGCTCGGGGAAATTTCTGTCCCTCTCCACCATCCGTTCCCGCTCGAGCCTATCACGTTCGAGGAAGGCACGATCCCTATCTGAAGAGACCATGCGATCACGTTCAAACATCGCCCTGTCTCGTTCGGCCATTGCGCGCTCCCTGTCAGTAGGAGCGATGCGCTCGTTGTCGCGTTCTGGGCCCATACGTTCGCGGTCGGGGATGGGTATCCTCTCGCGGTATTGTCGACGGTCCAACTCGCGCTCGCGCTCTCTGTCTCGTTCCCAAGCGAGTTGCCGTTCGCGCTCGTTCACAAGCTGGAGTTCGCGTTCTCGAGTGTAATCTTGGGGTGGAAGTGGAAGGTGGTGTGGTCCGGGGGCACCTGGTCCGGTCGTACTCGTGCTCGGAAGGGGTGGTACGCCTGCCCCGCCCATGTTCATCCCATGAGGAGATGGCATACGGGAATGTGTGCGACGTTCACGGTCTCTCTCGCGCTCGCGATCGTGACCCCGAGGTGGCATCCCCGGTCCAGTTTCTCCCTCGCGATGCAATCCAGCGACGCGGTCACGTTCACGCTGGATATGCGTCTCCCGGTCCCGCATGTCACGTTCTCGTTGTGACATTCCCTCCATCTCCCTAGACATTGGCTCACGTTCGCGGTCCATCAACCTCTCCCGTTCGCGTGCAGAGAGCGTTTCCCTTTCCCTTTCCCTTTGCACGGAAATGTCCCTCTGACCTGGCGGTATCACGTCGCGTTCGCGTTGGGGATGGAGGATGCCTTGGTCCCTCGACGCCTCTCTCATGCGTTGGCGGTCCCGCTCTCTTAGATAAGCAGGCCGGTCGTGATCGTGGTGGTAACCATATTCGGGGTCGCGCGTCGGATCCAGGTCTTTCTCGCGTCCCGAGTCACGTGGACGACCACCTAGGTCACGTTCTCGAACCATCCCCCGTTCCCGTTCGCGAGTGGCGGCCATGTCGCGCTCGCGGGCTGGATCCCACTCGGGAGGATGGGTCTGGAATTGGCCCTGTCCCGGGAGTAGGGGTGGAGCTTGTCTGTGTGGATGCGAGAAGGGAGGTGGTGGATGTATGCGGTCCCTATCATGTGGGGGGCGTTCGTGAGAAAGTGGGGGCATGCGGTCTCGGTCGTTCGGAGGGGGTATGCGGTCGTGTGGAGGAGGACCTATGGGCATGCGATGACTTGAGCCCGGAGGTGACTGTTGTACTTGGGCAGCTGTTCGCAGGGGAGGAGGTGGCTGGGCAGGGGGTGCACGAGCCAGCGGAGAGGCTCTATGCATGTGGTGTGGAGGGCGGTCGCGCTCGTGAGGGGAGGGAATTGGTCGATCATGTGTAGAAGGAATCGGTCGATCATGGGGGGATGTGAGGGACCGCTCATGAGGAGATGCAAGGGGACGATCACGTGGAGATGGGAGGGGCCTTTCTCTCTCTCGCTCTCTGTCGAAAGGACCACCCACGACGCGGTCTCTGGCTGCAAGACGTATGATTTCCATATCCTCGTGTTGACGTTCACGCTCACGTTCCCATTCCTTCTCTCTATCTCTCCCGGATTTGAAGCTGGTACCAGGGCTGGTCATGGCAGAAGACGGACCATGCGCCTGGGGTTGCGCCTGTACGGGAGGTCTGGCCATTTGCTCATCGGCAGTGCGGTTATCGAGGATAAGGACGCCGGCCGCAGTTGTCAACAAGGGTTTTGAAGGGGGGGAGTGGGCGGCTGTGGTGGGGTGAGTAAAGAAACAAGGGGGTGATGAAGTGGGCGCACCGATATTTGAAGGCGTCGAGCTACCGCTAGCATGTCCACGCTGTACTACAGGACTGCGGTCTGAGAGACGGATTGAGGGATGAGAAAAAAAAGACACGCCACACCACGCAAAGAGGGAAAGGCAAGATAAGAGATATGATCAGCGCCCATCCAGAGGGGGCAGTGGGCGGGAAGCATACCTGAGCCGGGCATAGCCGGTTTGATCTGAGCTGGTTGCTGGTGGTGGGTCGTGCGGGGATGGTGAGACGACCCCAAATTGGACACTGCGAGAGGGGAGGACCCCTGACGCGGTGCCGGAGGAGGACCCCAGGAAGTGTGCGGGTGCACGTGAGGTGGGGGCGCGGAGGGAGATGGATGCTGCAAGCTTGCCATGGCGGGCGTTGAATCGATGGGGGAGGGCTGGATCTGTGACGGGGGACGGGGGATACGGTGCATCGGGGGAGGGTCCGGTCGAAAGGGGGGGTGGGATGGGTAGTATGGGCTTGGCTGGAGGGGATAAGGAGGTTGTGAAGACTGCGTGTGTGGGTGTGGCTGCTGGGATTGGGGGGAGAGTGAGGTGGAGGGGAGAGATGCGGGTGTTGATTGGGACGGGGGCGGCGAGTCGTGTTGCAACGTAGCCGGCCGTCTCCGGTGCTGTGAGGGCGAGTCTTGGAGGAGATCAGAGACATTCATGTTTGAATAGTGCAAGACAGAAAAAGAAAAAGAAAAAGAAAAAGAAAAAGAAAAAAAAAGAAAGAGGATGGCGAGGAGACGTTCGAAGATGAGAGTGGAAAGAAGAGGAACTAAAAGTGTGAGTAAAAGGAAAGGCTGCGAGCAAAAATCAGGTTCATTTCAATTAGATTCACATCTCACGATCGAGATCTGCAACCCCACGTGGTTAGATCGAGATCAAAAGGCACTGGTGATCGCCCAATTAGGACACTACCTACTCTCTTCTGCGCATTACTCGCCGATACGCGCGGGTGCTTCCATGCCTCACTATTCCCCAGGCTGGCCTCGTTCCCTCATCACCGCTTTGCACGTTTCACCACAACGAGATAAGATTACACCACCCAGATACCGTTGATACGTCACCATCACCCAATATGGATACACTTCCCCACCAGCGACGACTTGCGTGCGGTAGTCATGCAATCGATGTCGAAACAGACGTGTCACCGAGGATTTGGTTGAATTCCCGACACTACGACTCCCGGAAAAAACCGGTACATCGTGCGACTCTCAATGAAACACAGTCACTTCTCGTTCCACGTTCACCATGACCGAGGCGCCATTTACAATATTCGTTTCTGACGACAAGCTCGATCTGCTCCGCAGAAAACTCGAACTCGCCACGTTCCCCGACGAGCTCGACGACGCCGCCTGGAAATACGGTGTGCCTCTTGCCGACATCAAGAGGCTGGTCGAACGATGGAAGAACGGTTACGACTGGCGCAAACATGAGGCGGAACTTAACGACGAGCTACCCATGTTCACGCGCGACATCGACGTCGACAACTTTGGGACGCTCAACATTCACTACGTGCACAAAAAGAGCACCGTGACGAATGCGATTCCCTTGCTCTTTTGCCATGGATGTATGTATGTGTTGTCGACCTGTGTTCAAGACTCTTATAGGGCCACCTAGGGCCCGGATCTTTCCACGAGGCACGCAAGTTACTGCCTCTACTAGCTGCTGCGTCCCCCGATCACCCCAGCTTCCATGTAGTAGCGCTCAGTTTACCTGGCTATGGGTTCTCAGAGGCTCCCCGAAAGCAAGGCTTCGCAGTCGAACAGTATGCCGAGGCATGTTCTCTCTATAAATTGCGCGTCAATCGTTCATTTCTACCCATAGGTTGCGCATAAATTGATGCTGTCATTGGGATACGACATGTATGGTAAGTTCACGTCATCAAAGATCTTTCAACACCTGATCGTATATTTGTAGTCACACAGGGCGGGGATTGGGGACACATCGTATGTTTGCATCATGACTTTGTCGGTTGCAGACTATTCAGCCATGTCAGATCACGCACCGCATGGCTGCGGAATATGGTGGAAAACACGACAAGGCTTGGCACACAAACATGCCAGTGTGAGTCCTATGCATTGCTTATCAGTAACAACAACCAAGAGAAATTTCAGTGGCTTCCCCCCATCTCCCTTGAAGGAACCATTGTCGTTCCTCGTATTCTTAGCTACCCCTTGGACTGCGAAAGAGAAAGAGGGTCTGGCACGCACACAATGGTTCCAGAAGCAAGGCAACGGTTACTATAAAGAACAAAGCACCCAACCTCAGACCCTTGGTTATTCGTTGGTAGACAGTCCCGTCGGGCTGCTCGCTTGGATCTACGAGAAACTGCACAATTGGACAGACAATTATCCTTGGGAAGATGACGAAAGTGAGTCATGCAGTACAGGTCATACTCAGCCATGTTGACCTATGGCAGTTCTCACCTGGATATCCATTTACTGGTTCTCGCGTGCTGGCCCGGCTGCCTCCCTGAGAATTTACTTTGAATTTACAAAAAGTCGATCGAGTTCGGAGTCATCGCTGTTATTAATCCCGTATC